>JAAGNO010029412.1:843-10971 GCA_033439905.1 Ceryle rudis
CGGGAGCAGCTGGCACATCCCCCGTCCCGCTGCCCCCCAGACACAGCTTACAGAGCCGTCATCACCGAAGGAAAAGAAAGTGTCCCCTGGAGCCTGACCCCGCTCTCCTGCCCGAGGACTCAGCCTTGCCTAAAGCCTGCGATGCTCACGTTCCTCACGGGCATCCTGCTGGCTACCGCTGCTTGCCCGAAGCCCAGCCCCTGATCCCAAGCGCTCCCTTGCCCTGCGCCTCGGGCTCTCGGCCGCTCTGGAAGTGTTTAGTGCCGCAGTCCAGCTTGGAGCTGAGAAAGCAGGAGGAGGGGCTGTCAGGACGGGAGGGAAACCGCACGGTTCCTGCTGATTTCTCAGGAACGGGCACCCTCAGACACAGTCTGACTCTTCACCTTCACTGCCCGTCTCAGCAGGGTGGTCAGGGTAAGTCTGGTGGTCACCTCTTCTTGCAGCGAGCAGGTGAAGGAGGGTGGTTTGCTGAAGGCACTCTGGCTGCCAGTAGACCCGGTATCTTCACAGTGGCCTTTCCTACGAGACCACTGACAATAGAAGAGTTTTGGAGCTCACCCATCTGGACATGATGCCTTGAATGATTAGCAGACCTATTAATGAGCGCACCGAACCCTGCTGTCTTGTCCTGAAATAACACAAATGAGAAATAAGGTGGCTGCTTTTGACTAAACGTCTCTAGCAGGGGGAATATCTCCCAAAGGAAGGGGTGGGCGCATGTTTCTCAGTGTCCTTACACCAGTCTGGCTATCTTACTGGCAGAGTCGTTATCGTTAAGGCTTATTGATCTCTAGTTGTAGCCAACTCCAGCTAACTGGTGTTAGACCAGAGGAAGTGTGCGTGGCTGGTGGTGGCAGGAGACCTAGCTAATGAGTGTGGGGATTTCTCACCTGCCTCTGTTATCTGAGAGTTGCTTTTTAGTGTCTTTTGGAAACCAGATGCCATTGAAGTTTGGCCCTTTGCTGGACACCTCTCACTGAGAGAAGTAAAATGCGTTCGAGCTGAGGCTCTTTGAAAGAACCTAACTGAGTTTAGCTCCCAGGCCTGGCTCTCTCAGGCTCCTTTGAACACGGCAACCTGCGATTTAGCACAGGCAGGTGCTGGCTTTGAGCAGAGCCTGGCTCCCTTCCTCGCCCTGCCACTGACTCATTGCAGGTCCTCGGGCAAATCGTTTTGATTTAGGTACCAAATACAGATCTAGCTGCCTAATTTCTGTTAAAATGCTGGCCTTAAACTCGTGAGTCACTATGCCCATTGTGCAGCGGAGATAATAACTTCCTCTCTGTGCTCGTCTATCAAGCCCTACACCACACCCAGGCTCCTGGTGCTGGAGCACTGGCTGAGGAGGCAGCAGGGAAGGGGGAGAGGCCGGATGGGGCACGGTGCTGGCTGCCTACGGCATTCCGGCCTCCCAGACTCCCAGGAACAGTCTTTTTTCCCAGGCGTACAAGTGCCTGACACTGCAGATGGATGATGTGGGAGGTTCTTCAAAGGGCCCGGAGCGATGCTGCCTTTCGGAGAGATAAGGAGGCAGCAGTGCAGAGATGCCTCTCTGGTTTGCAGGTAACTCTGAGCGCTGATGTCCCCCAAGTTGGAGGCAGTGGGCAGTGATATTGCCAGGACACAGCCATGCCAGAGTCACAGCAGGGGACCTTCATGTGGAGAGAGCCCTGCTGAGTGAGGACAGGCTGCTCTGGAGTTGCTTTGAGCCCCCATTTCAAACTGAAACTGGAAGGACTCCCAAAACCAACAGAGCAGGTGTCTGTGCGCCTAACACAGTGCTGGGTGCTGCAGTGGCCATGGCATTGCAAAGGTCTCTGAGGCCTCTGTGATGCCTCTGTCTCTGTGTAGATAGTCCCAGTGGCCCAGATCTGTGCCTACCTCCTGATGGGGGAAGGCTCTCTGCCACCCAGAGCCAGTGCCAGCATGCTGTGCCACGCACAAACAATCTCCATGCCTGCTTACCTCCCTTCAGCAGGAGCTAGAAGGACCAGTGTGTTTGAAAGCCATGTGATTCTAGGTCTGTTTGACTGCAGTCGCTTCTGTGGATGCTTTCAGGGCCAGCCAGAGAGTCAGAAACTTGTAAGATTGAGAAAATACATAGAAAGATAAAACTTTATTAGGACCTGAGGACAGTTGAAGAGAGCAGGAGCTCGTGTAGGGCTTATGCAGAAAAGCCATCAAGCTGAAAACACATTGGTTCACATAACACAACCTGGGAGCTATAATCACATTGGTTCTTTTCTCTTCGAAAGGGACTGGACATAAAACAATAGAGAACAAGTAAAAAGTGCAAAGAATGATCTTGCTAGACAGTCCCATGTAAGCAGGACACAAAACCAGACAAGGAGACCAAAGAAAAATGCATATGTGCCTCTAGATAAATGTTGTGAGGCTAAAAATACAGGTGGATGAAATAGAAAGCCTGGCTTTAAATTAAAGTTTTGACATAAATTTTTCAGAAACCCAGTTTAAAAGAAAAAAAAAAAACAAAAACAAACCAAAACCAAACAGTGGGACCCTTTAATTCCCAGGTGAAATTACAGAGAGGAGAAGAGTGTGTCTGTTCCGGTGGCGTGGGAGGGACATGATGCATTAAGGAGAGTGCAAAGTAGCACAAAATTCCCCCATTGCACCTGAGTAGAGGAGGATGGTATCAGGGTTATAATACACTGCACCAGTACAGGCTGCAAATACATATACGTGAGAGTCCTCCTCAGATAATACTGAAAGAAGCAGTCATAGGAATAAGATGCTTTGGGGTGCAGGAATCATTTAAAGTGCCAAAAAAAAGGCTGGCCGAGCAGAGAGGACCATGAGAAGCAAGAAGCTGTTCTTGCAAAGCAGAGGTGTGGCGAGACAGAGAAATGAGGGAAGAGTCGGGTGCAGAGCTAAGCACAGAGCCGTGGTGAGGAAAGCCAGGAAAGGTTTCTATGAACACCTCGTGAAAAAGAGAGATGCTTTTAATGCAAACCTTTTCAACTTCATCAGAAGGAGGAAAGCTGCCAGAGGATCTGCAGGTCCAGGCAGTAACGCAGGTCTCGGAGGGATGTTCAAGGGCTGTAAGCACACAGCAGAAGAGCAAACTGAATTTATTGCATTAGTGATTAGGGGGGAAGTGCTTGAGGAGGTTCTCACCCTGGCACTGCTCCGTTAAGGGCATGGGGCAGAGAATCCCTCATAAATCATCAGTCTGAGCGTTTCTGAAGTGCATCAATAAATGGGATAGGAACAAACTGCCAGGGCTGGGGATCACTCACCTGGCATCACTGGGCAAGGGCTGAAGCACAAAACTGCTAAACCACGAATGTGGACTGCAATGTGTTCACCATGCCCAGAGCCAGAAGGAAGAGCTGAGAGCAAAATCAGCTTGAAATAGCTGAAGCCACAGAGTGAGGAGGCTGACTTTCCTGCCAAGCAAATTGTTAAAAATTCAAATACGGGGTCTGCCTTGTAGGCACATGGCTCGGTGTGAAAACCAGAGAGCGAGGCAACACAGCTTCTGTAGAGGTAACGCCCTGCAGATCTTCTAGGGGAATGAAGCTTTCAAAGGATAAAAGGGAAGGTGCTTTCATAGGTAACCAACTTGCTAAAAAATAGGAGACAAAGTGTAGATCAGTGTTAACGGAGGTAAGTCACTTGGGTAAGGAGAGAAGTGGAGTCCTCCAACTGTCGGCACCTTTCAGCAAGCTTGTAAATACCCTGGACAAGGAGAGGAGATAGCAACGTTTGTAAAAGACAAAATCCTTCAGGGCTGTCAGCTTTAAAACTGATTACAAAGCATTACAGAAGGCTCTCCCACTGCTGAGCTGGCGGGTGATAGAGTGACGGATGAAATCCCGTGTAAGTAGCACAGAATGCCACGCAGGAACAGATCCACTTCTGAGGAAAAATCAAATTATTATTATTAGGGGGCAGCTGAGAACAAATGTGGGACAAGCAGAAGGTGCCATTATGCAGCTGTGTAAGTCTGTGGTGCTTTCACAGGCACCATCCACCACTGCTCACCGCTGCTCAGAGAAGGACATTGCAGGCTTCGGAGAAGTGCAGAAAGGTATCGAGAACAATCAGAATGATGAACTTTTTCTGAGAAAAGAGAAAGAATATAGAGACTTTCATGTGGGAAAAAGATGATGAGCCGAGGATATGAAAGAGAAGATACAAAGTCAGGAAAGAAGGCAGATAAGAGAGGCTCCCTGGTGCTTCTAACAAAACAAGTGGTGGCATCAGATGGGAAACAGAAGCTTTAAAATACCCAATAAGGTAACACACGGTGTGTAGTGAAACTGGTGCTCATTGCCCAGAGGATGTAGGTGCCAGAATTAAGATGGGTTCAGGAGCCTAGATCAAGAGTGATCAAATGAAGAGATGCAAATACCCTCTCTGGCTCAGGAAGTCCCTAAACCAGGGTTTCCAGAAGCTGCTGGTGCATCCTGAGGGATGCAGCACCCTCCAGCTCTGTCCTCGCCTCGCCCAGCTGCAAGGGGAGGCTGAATCTTGCTCCACAGCCCCTGGAGAAACGCCACTGGTGCAGGCAGTGCATGTGCCATGTGCTGGCATCACGGGGAATACCGCTGCCCCTGGGCATCGCCAGGGCACCGTGGATGAGCCCAGAGAGGTTTCCATGATCTTGGAGTTTACGCCGCTTCCTTGAGCACCTGCACCAGCTTTTCTTGGTGGGGTTTGCATAAAGCTGCACTCCCTGCCTGGGAAACTTTACCTGGGGGTTGTTCCACTGCAGAATCAGTCCTCAAGCAATGCTGGATGGATGGATCCTTTCAAGAGAAGTCAGCCAGCCAGGGGTGAATTGCAGTGAGAGGGCTTCCCAAACCACCCCAGCACGCATGGATCTTGTCCCAGAACAGGCAGATTACTCCCAGCACAGGCTGATGAAATCTCTTGATTTCTCACTCTGGGAAATCTCGCCTCCCGCAGCACGCTGCCAGCATCCTCCCCCTCTTCTCCAGCTCCTGCTCATCCTCTTAGCCATTCCCTTTCATGTCATGTCTTTGATCTTTACGGGGGGGAGGGGGGGGTGGAGGGATTAAGAGGGCAGCAAAAGACCACCAATAAAACCTCATACCCAGAGATTTCTCTTGTCTCACCAAGGTGTGCCCCTTCAGGCTATTGCCCTGTGTGGGTCTCCAGGGCCAGTTCAGCAGCTGAGGCTTTACCACCTCTCCCAATTCAAGACCTATTTTTTAACCTTCTTTTCTGTTCATATAGCAGGGGGCACTCACACAGGCACGGTTTTCAGAAAATATTTTAATAATGGGGTGCATAAAGAGGAGTGTGGCCAGCAGGTCGAGGGAGGTTCTCCTCCCCCTCTACTCTGCTCTAGTGAGACCACCTCTGGAGTATTGTGTTCAGTTCTGGGCTCCCCTGTACAAGAGGGACAGGGAAATACTGGAGAGAGTCCAACGGATGATGAAGGGACTGGAACATCTCTCTGCTGAGGAAAGGCTGAGAGCCCTGGGGCTGTTCAGCCTGGAGAAGAGAAGCCTGAGAGGGGATCTTAGGAATGTTTACAAATCTTTGCAGGGTGGGGAGAAAGTGGAAGGGGCCAGGCTCTTGTCAGTGGTGCCCTGTGGTAGGACAAGAGGTAATGGTAGCAAGGTGAAACACAGGAGGTTCCACCTCAACGTAAGGAGAAACTTCCCTGTGAGAGTGACAGAGCCTGGCCCAGGCTGCCCAGAGAGGCTGTGGAGTCTCCTCCTGTGTGGGCTGCCCTGGGTGATCCTGCTCTGACAGGGGGGTTGGACTCGATGATCTCCAGAGGTCCCTTCCAACCCCTACCATTCTGTGATTCTGTGAATGCTGTTTGAGACTCGGGGTGTTGCAGTTGTCAGAGAGTGATCGAAGCTGGACGGTCTCTTTTCTGTTGCACACAAGAAGCAGTAGGCAACAGATTATTCAGTGTCCTGGTGACACAAATCACAAACACCAGACAAGCTCAAACTCTCTCTTCTGGTACTTTGGCCATGCCTGCACGCACATGTATATATATAACACTCTGTCTCTGCATTCCTATGTCAATTAGCTACGTTTTCAAAGCAGAATGTCTCTTTTTTTGTTGTTTTTTCCCATATATTTAATCTTCAGAAATTCCATTCCTACAGCTGGTGATTTATAACAAACAAGAATTTGCTGTGCCTAAAAAGTGTTCTGAAAAGTGGTTTTAAGTTCTCTCTCTGAATATCTATATGGAGTTTGTTTCCTTTTGATCTCAGGAACAGTTAGGAAAAGGGAAATGTGAAAAATAATGTGTGAGCCTTTACTGGGCTATGCTGACCCTGTGTGGGAGCACTGGGCAGACCTGAGGGACATCTGGGAAAGGGACTGTGGTGTGTGCATCAACACTCAGCCACTTAGAGAAAAAGGGACTATCTGAAGCAGTGACTTGGGCTCCACCATTTCTAGGCAGCCCTTATGTTGAATGTTTCAAAGTAAACTGCTCAGCACTCGCCTGTCAATAATTCACCAGGTGGAAGAGGCTTGTTTGGGACTCGAAAGCGATTTGTGCAGCCTCTTGAACATGGAGAAACACACGTTTCTTGCACAGAAACATCACTCACGGTCTGCTTTTGTTGCCTGGAGTTTCCGTTGTTGTCTCCTGTCCCTGGAAGGTGCTGCTGTGGCCCTGTGTGACCATCAACTGGTGTTATTTTCTGTGGCTAACAATATTTAAAGAGCTTCTACAGATTTTCCTCAAAGAGCAAACACCAAAAAGCCTGAAAAGCAAACATCTAGTAGCGCTGTGAATCCTGGGGTGCACCATGCCCTGAGCCTGTAACAGATGAAATACTTTAAGAGTAGCTCGACAACTTATCTTTACGTTTCATTGTGCTTTCACTTACAGGAATATACTGAGTGGGGAGGTGGCCAGTAAAGTCCCTCCAAAATACTGGGAGAAACCTGGTGGTTTCCACTGTAGTGTCTCTTTCTCTGTATTGCAGGGTCAAGGTGCCAGCAGATGCAGTCTGGGAATGTTCAGCTGACATTTTTCTTTTTCCTTTTCTTTGAATGCAGGATCTGAAGAGGAGGTCCAGGATGTGCATGAACACTCAGTTTAATAAAACACTGGCCTGTTTGCTTACTGGAGAGCTGGAGTGGACAAAGATGTTTGGTGTCCCAGCTGCAGAGGAGCTCACATCTTTGCTCTCTGCACAGGCAACGTGTAATAACCAGCCCTGACCCTGCACAGCCCACGCCAAGATGCAGACTGCAAATAAGCAACGTGACAATTGTGGTTTCCTCACACGTTCCCACGTTGCGATGGTCACACAAACAGAGCTGTAGTCTCCGGGTCCTCTTCTCCTCTGAAGGCACAGGCAGCCAGCCCATCATCATCCTTCGGCATCTGTCTGCATGGGCTGGCTCACTCGGAGACCGGTCCTGGGAGTCGCCAGCTGGAGAGCTCATGGAGTGAGTGCAAGCTGCTATTTTGGCATGTTCATGCCACAGAAGGTTTTGCTAAACACTTCAAAAATAAACAAGCCTTCGAGACCAAAAGCTGCAGAAATGACTTTCTGTGGCCTGGTAGCTCCTGACTTCATTTCCTCACTTAGGTCAAAAGCCAGACTTCTTCATTTAACTTTTCCACTCTTATTTCAGACACGGGAACAAGGTCTTCTCCAGCTCACCACTCACAGGTCTGCCCTGCAAGGTGCTGCTTCTGACTGCTCTGGAAATCAACAGCTTTCACCACTTTTGCTCACTTCATTGTCCTTCACCTGACGCCATCTCAGCCGTTTGCTGCATTTTTCCAGCAGCAGGAGGGGTGAAGACACAGGGATGACGTCAGCACTTCTGGGAAGGAGCTGGGTCAGACTCTTTCCATTGCAAAGAATCCACCCTCTCATCTGGCAATGTGAACAAGTCTCTCACTCATTCTCTAACTCCTCCACCTACCCTCAAACTAGGTGTGATTGGTCAGCCCTCTTAAGAGCACCTCATTTGTTGAGTGTATGTCAAGCCTGAGACGCCCCCATCACAGGAGTCACGGAAAATCCTTGAGTTCACGTGGCTCCTGCTTCTCTCCTTCCTCCCTCGTTGCCCTGAGACAGAGCAAAAATTCCCAGCAAAAGCATCCATAATAACTGCAGAGCAGAGCCCCATCCATCACCATCACCTCATATTTCTGAGACACTTGAAATGATCCTGCGAAGGAATTTTTCAAAACACCCTTTTGCCTTTTCTAACATTGGATGGTGGGGAGGGAACACCCGAGAAAGTGCCAGGCTCTTGTTTTATTGCTTTTTTTTTTTTTCTTCCCCTCCCATTTGTGGCATTTTTTTTGGAATGTCGCTAGTTCTTTTTTCCTACATCTCATAATTTGAGGACAATCAAGTAAAATAAAACCTGCCAAATTCAAAACATATAGAACCCAAACAGTTTTTATACAGCAGGGAATTAGACCGTCGAGTTCATTGTCCTACGTGATGGTTCAGGCCAAAGAATGAGCCAGATTCCCACGTGAAGTGCACAGTGATCTGGCACCAAGCGTCTCCAGAGCTGATGAAGCACTGGTGAGGATACGACACTGGAGCTGAAGGTAACTCCTGACAATCTGAAACCTGCTGTAGGGACAGGCTTCCCCCATCAGCTCTGTGCTCATTAAGCATTCTGTGTCTTCTCTTGAGTCAGCAGCTTCTTCTCCAGTTCAAGGGAGCACACTGGTTATGTAGTCCCAGTTGAGGATAGTCCTGCCTCTGCCTTCCTTTGCTGGTGAGGGTTTGCTGCCCTTCATCACTGAAAAAGGCGTCTTTGTCCCAGCTGCTGATCAGTTGCTGACGTTCAAGTGATGGGATTAAAAGTCAGCCAATAGCACTGTTCTAAACCAAACATGATCCCTTTGCTAGCGTTCATTTCTTGTCTCTTGTGACCAAGCCTCTGCAGGACCTTTCAGTGTGGAGAAGAACTCCTTTCATCAAAGAACCCAGTAGAATATACATTTTAACCTTCCCAGGCTCTTCTTGCTTGTCTACAGAGCAAGCAGGAGACACAAAATCAGATGTTTTCTCCCTTGCAGGGAAGTCAGTCTTAAACTAGAAGAATAAAAACAACCCAGGAGCGTGTCTAGATTCCTCCTGTTCATCTTGTGCACATGGTCCATGGCTTGTCTCAACCAGCTCCCTATATCCTTGACTATCCTGGAGGGCTCAGATGACTTTACAGAGGGGAGGGTCATGTAGTCTGGGTGCTTCCACTGCTTTCTTTAGGAGTCAAGAAGGCTGAGAATCCCTGCAGATGCATTTCACTGCCTCAAATGAATGAGCACCTAGTTTGCAGTCTAAAAGTCCTCTCTTTGCCTCCTTATCCATAGAAGAAGGAGGCCTCTGAGTCTGTGACAAGCCCCAAGCCTCTTGGAGAAAGCCGTTGGTCGGCACTAACGCGTCCTTTCCACTCCCCGCTGCAGTATTACCGGGCTGTGCAGGGCAGTGCCTGCTTTAAAGTGTTTTCCTTTCCTGTTGTTATGCTGCTGCTCATTTTCATCTTGAAAAAGGCCATCCTGAATGCTGGGCCCCCTCCCTGGGGCTTGCTGAGCTGAATGAGTGCGTGCAGGTCTGCCTCGGTGAGCGCTCAGGTGGGAGGAGAGGGAGGAACTCTCTGGGAAGGTGTTTCTAAGATCCTCTTCAATAGATGGACTATCATCCTTGGCTGCCTGGAGGGGAAGAAGCAACATCTGAGAAAATGAGGAGCGGCTCCTCTCAGTTCCTGCACCTCTCGCTTCTGGGCGATACTTTTGAGTGCTTGATACCCTTGGGCTCCTCCACCCAATTTCTTCAGCATCGCTGCAGTGAAGCAGAGCTCATTTGCCTTTGTTGCGTCCAAAGTCCCAGCTGAAAACTGATGGAAACCTGAGCATCCTGAACATCCTCTATCCAAAACCAAAGCTCTAGGGACCTTGCTCTTCCCAGGCCCTCCCACCCCACCAAGATGGGTGCTGTGGCCCGGGCTGGCTGGACCTCCTGCCCTCCTGCACAGAGCCTCTGCGCTCCCTTTTATCATGTTCAGATCCTTTTGAAATGTGAATATAGGTTTGTGCATTTGTTCTTGGGTTTTGTTTTGTTTCGTTGAGTCTCTGACGGCTCTTGGGGCTTGGGAATAAATTATGACCCCCAAGAA
>JAAGNO010029414.1:0-25549 GCA_033439905.1 Ceryle rudis
CTCCCTTCCTCTGCTGACTGTCTTACAATCCTGATATCTTCCAAGACACTCCTTCTCCCTCTAGATCAAAACAGGATCTCTGATATTGTTCCCAGACTTCATAGGGCACATCCTGTCATGGCATAGCTGATTCATATCAGAAGCTTATCGACATCATCTGCATGTTCCCATGCACTTGATAATATGCGTATTTACTGCTTGCTGGGAAACACTACCACCGTGGTTTTCACCTTTTAACAGCATCTCCAAACCATGTTAGGCCAGAATGCTCTCCCCTCGACCGAAAGGCTCCTTGCACCCTGGGACATTCATTTGCACTCCCTTCTGCCCAGTGCATCCTGTGGGGTTTGTCTCTACTTTACCTGCAGTGCTTTGCCGGCACTGCCCCTTATGTGTTGCTGTGGTGGGAGGAAAGCATGAGGGTGAGAAGTTTCAGGTGCAGTACTGTGTGTTTGTGGTTTTGATGCAGAGAAGCTGATAAAATCTTATCAATACTTATTTTGGCAGAGAGGGAATACTCCTCTAGCTGTAAGAGAAAAACAGACCAAAAGATTGATGATTGTTTCATTACAGGTATGTCAGTATCAACACCATAAAATTCCTTTTGGAATCATCTGCAATCTAGTCTTTTACATAATAGATAAGACTTTCCCAAGGGTTCATCTGTAGTCTTAAAGGGGAATCTCCACTTGTCCAAGCACTAAGTCACAGGGATCACTTGCATGAATATTGCATGTTGATGGTTTTAATTAACCTTGAGTAATACTTAAAAATTCTCCTAAACAAAACACATCTGTTTCCCAACAGGGTGTTCTTCCTCACTTCCCCACTCACTTTCACCTCTCTCTTTTGTATACATAAACAAGTAAATAAGGAAAAACATAGCACTTAAGTGGGACTCAGACAAATCATTGTACTTTGGTTACTTATTCCAGATCCCTTAACACAAAGGAAAGGACTCCTTAGAAGTTCTATATAAAACCATCACTGTTTCTTCTTTTAAAAGGCTTTATCTGAGCCAGAAAAGAACTAAATGTAGCATAGAAAATCAAAAGCAAATAAACTGGAGGAAAAGTTGTATCTGAGAATGGAAATAGAAGCTAAAAATTTAGACCAGAGTCTAAGCTCATAAACTGTCATCCTTTTTTCTTTCCATCTAGCTGGAAGTAAATGTTGCAGTATTCACATGACTGCCAAAGAAAAGCAAATGACAGGAGAGAGAGGAGGGAAGGGAGAGACAAAGGCAAAACAAGCCTTTCAGGGACGTCTGCCACAGGATTCTTTCATTTATACTGCTAAAGAGGATTCATTCCCATACTTTGAAAGCCACTGTTTGGGAACTATTATTCTTTAATCTACTTCTGTTTCCACAGTAACCTGCAGAGAGATTCTTCTAATAGTTTGGGGGGTGGGGGATGAGGAGAGGAGTAGAATTCATTGATAATATAGAGTGGTTTAAAACAACAAGCATTTAGAAAAAAGAGTCTGCAATGCACTCAGGATTTTTTGAACATTCTCTGTCTCTCTGAATTCATGCCTTTCCTCCACAGAAATCCTCTTCAAACTCCAGTTCTCAGTTCTGCATGACAGTATCTCGGTGACACTGCTTTTGAGGTCTGTACTCCCATCTGTCACCTCTTGCAAGTCATAATGTGTTGGCCCAGGACAAGTCTACCTTGCTTAGAACTCAATACCATTACACCGGGATGCTTTAGATCTCATCTGTATATATAATAAGAACTCAAAATACGAGATAACATGTAAATAGCTAGTAAGCATAGTCTCCTTTTCTTACTGAACAGCAGTTTTATTGTTTCCTTGAATTTTGCCATTTGTCTGTCTCTACTTATTTCTTTTATCCACTGCTTAGATTTCAGACTACTTGGACTGGGTGGGTTTTCTACACGTATACAACTATTGTGATAATGCTGTAGTTATGAAAGGGTCCTTACCCCAGCACAGCACAGATTGTTAATATTTTCATCAAAATTTTTACCCCAGATGTGAATCTCTTTCAGCTTCCTTGAAACCCAGATTTTACTTTTCACTTCCCAGGCTGCAACATCTACGGCGGGAACTGAGCATCATCTAGTCCTAATTTCTAAATTTATTTTACGTTCATCTGGTATAAAGTTTTGTGTGGTGGCCTTTCCATGTCATAAATATTAAATGTTAATGTATAAGCTCCATCTGGAAGACTCTTCATTCTCAAATTCCCAGCTCTGTTTCCTCACATAACAACCAATAACAGAGATCATTAAATTAGAAGATTTTTATTTAGGAACACTGAGAATGTAACCTAGAGTAGGCAACATATACAAAAAATGAAGGAGTAGTGTTTTATTGACCCATTTTTCTTTATTGCTGCTTATCTATGAAGAAATTAGAAGATAAAATCATTAGAGTACTAAAACGACTACCATACCAAGTATACTGCTGCAACTAAATTTACTTTTTTTGTATGTGCTTAAAGTATAATAAGGAAAATATGCATATTAAACATTTCCCACTAACTTCTCCAGTGTTGTATACTGTAACATGGAGCTTTCAATTTCTTATGGTCCTATTTGACAGTAATTATTCCCCTTAGATTGCTCCATTATGCTCAGTTTTCTTTGCATGTATATGTGCTTGCGTGTGTGAAAGAGATGTAAAGTCTGTTGTTGTTCACTGTAAGTTGTTTTCAAATTCAACAGCATCAATTTATAATCACTTGCATTTACAGAATGCTGTTCATTCTGGATGATCCAAATGTGCTTTTCAGACTTTTATGTAAAGAAACATAGAACGCAGCCAACTTCATGTGGACTGTTGTACTGTTTGATAGCATCCAGCAGTATTGCAGATGAGGTTTCAAACTGAAAATGAATATCCAGTAGCAATGTCATCGCATGTTTGTAGGACGGATACAGTGCCTCATAATTTCCAAGATAATGCCTTTCTAACAGACGTATTAATAACTCTTCAGTGGTAATAGCACTGAAGGTAGGACTTCACAGCAAGGACTGAACTCCCACAACTCACTGCCGTGAAAAGCAGAAACCTCACTAATCACTGATTTTTGTTCCTAATCACACACTTCAGCCGTGCTGCCTCTATATTGACTCTGACGCCTACCTACAGCTTTGGCGAGCCAATCAAGTTCACTAAATTCATCCAGAAAATCAATCCCAAAGCAAAAAAAAAAAAAAAAAAGGAGAAAGGAAGTATTATTTTAAGTATCATAACTGAACTGAGTTAGCTCACTAAAGGTCACTTAAGGACTGCAGTCAGGACAAGAGAAGCGTGATTGTGTGGCTGGGAGCCAGGGGAGGGGAAGCAGCACAGTCTACATGTCAGGAGCAGAGAGCTGCTAGATTGGCCTGGTTTTGCTGTCAGTCTGCCTGGAAAAGTACCTGCAGCAAGGCCTCCTGTTTAGCACCTGCTTCAGAAACCAGACAGTAACATTCCTACCTGAGAGTCACCAAAACTGCTTCATATAACACACTTTGTCTTTTTCCCTTGAGCCCCCAGTAGACAGATTGATTTTGTTCTCTTTTGGCCACGAGATCTTCTGTAAATGCACAGTGAATGCTGAGACACAGCTGCACTAGAACCACGCAATATGTGGTTTTGGAGTTAAAGTCCACTATTCGTAACTACGGTGATCTAAATATCCCACTCCAAGCAATGCTAGCGCAGAATTCCAGTACCAGAGTGACAGATGAAAATGAATACACTTTGTGGCCTTATGTAAAAGTAATATTTATGATGTTTTAGTTTCTCTTGTAAAAATATAGCTTTTTGAAGGAGCAAACTGTCACTCTGGTGTAGATTTATCATTTATCTTTGTAAAAATTGAGTTCTTCTGAAGCTATTATGTAAGATTCATGATTTCCTAATAGCCATATCTAACTGACAAGTTTTGCAAACTCTTCCTAATACAAGACCAGCTATTCATGTGAGCAGGCAGAGCTATGAAAATTAATGGAAATCTTAATAAGACTAGTGGTAAAAAAGGACTTTTCTCAACCCAAAAGGCTAAGAGCTGATCATATTCTGAACATCAACGCATTTTTTTTTTGTTCTGGGAAGGGGCTCAGGAGATACTGAAAGAAACATTATTTCCATACTGTTTATAAAACTAATATATCTATAACTGTAGAGGACTTCTCCAAGTCATCTTTCAAAATAGTTGAGCATATGTTACATACAAGCATATAAAGAGCGTTTTTGAAGAAAATGGGGCTAAATACAGCCCTGTGTTAGATGTGGTAACTGCTGTGTTGTGGAATCTAGCCCCACCATTGATTCTCTTCTTAGTTCAGATTCCTCGTCTATTATTAGTTGTATTTAGAAGCAGAACTGATAAATTTTTTTATTATTATTATTTTAAGTCATTCTCTTTGCTTTCACGGAAATAAAGGCAAATAGAAAGCAACACCCACTGATTTTCTAGTGGATAGATTACAAGTGGTTCACATTGTTTTTTCTAAATATTTTCTGTAATTCCCTGGACCAGCTGTTAGTTTTAACATACATCACAATTCCATTAAGAATGACACATAACTGTTGCAAACCACAGTGCACCCATCAAGCTGATGTTTACCTGAAGGCCTTTGAATGGATTTTGTCAAGATCAAAAGTAATTACTTTGTAAAGTTCATTTCCCACCCTGCATTTCTTTTCTGCTGAATAAATATTGCAGGAGGATGAAATATGGACGGATCGTTTACATCCATCACTTTTAAATATTAGTGATAGGCTTATGCAGCTCATTGTTGTGTAAAAATCATTTGGATACATTATTCCAAGTTCAATAAAAGAGTATTTCAGATAAAGAACTAAACGAAGGCTCTCTTTGTCATCTTGTATTGAATAAAGCAAAGGGAAGGCACTGGCTATTAATTTTATGGCTAATATATCTTCCCTCTAAACGGCTACACCTTGTAAATGTTTTTGTTAACAAATATTATTAAAGTGTATATCTGATTCAAACACTTATTACACCTTCTTAAAGCAAATATACTAAACTACCTACAAGGATACATAACAATATAACATTTCATTCAAGTCATGGATATTTCAAATTTATGTTTCAGTTTGTTTTCACTTCAATTAAAGTCTAGATGAACATACCACAGCAAAACTGATCCTAAAACGTTTGTAATGGTTTGTCCATTTTTATCTTCCCTCCAAGTTAGTCAAAAATAAAAATGTCACTGGGTGAGGAGCAGGGGGATGTGTTACGTAAGAACTGCTTGATAAGCAGTTTCAGAGGACTTTTCAAAAACCCCAGATCATGGAGGATTTTGCACATATTCTGTCTTAGAACAAAAAGGTTCATCCATAACATTTGTTAATCTAGGTTGGTGTGACAAATTCAAAGTGTTTGAAAGTCTCTCAGGACACTTCTTTAAAGTGTGTTTTGCTCTCTTTTTCATTAAAAACTAGGCTCGTGTTTGAAGATGAATCCTCAGCTGGAAAGTTGCTTTTAGTTTTAAATGGAGAATTGACAGATTTTCTTCAATTAGGTTTTGGCTGCAATCCATCCTTGTCTATCAACCTTTCCAGAACTCCAGTCTTCTCATCTCTTATCCTTTTCTTTTTGAAGAAAAAGGGTTTAAATTAAATGAATAACGTGTGACATTCAGGAAGAGGTAGACTAATGTAAATTTTACAGCAAAGGGGGAGAATTTTTAAACTGGAGAGTGAACAGTGCTGAGGAATGGTCTGTTACAGCAGTCTCTGCTTTCAGAGTCTAAATATCCTTAGGGAAATAAGGACTCTTGCCATGTTTGATATCCATATCCAGAAATACAGTTTTGTCTGCACAAACATTAATTAGCAATTTTTTGAATGCTTTCAACAATGCTAAGGATCGGCTGGACCACTGAATTTATTCATTCACATTAAGTGTTCTGTTTGGGGAAAGAAAGCACTATTGTATGCATACTTTTTATGGAGTTGGGCAGGAGCCAAAAAAAGTTATAGTCTTCAGTGGACCTCCATCTCAGAGCAGGTTGAATCTGGTAGGTTGTGGTTAGATTTTCCAAGAAACTAGATTCTGGGTAACAACATACTTCCGAATGCCTAAGAATTCAGACCAAGCTCTAAACTACTTACCTTTGTCATCTCTTGCAGATAAAGTTATGGACACAACAGTTATTAAACTGGCAGGAGAATTTAAGTTTCTCCAGCAAATTCTTTGTCCTTCATTGTATTTCTTTCTC
The DNA here is from genome assembly GCA_033439905.1 of Ceryle rudis. Lineage (NCBI taxonomy): Eukaryota > Metazoa > Chordata > Aves > Coraciiformes > Cerylidae > Ceryle > Ceryle rudis. The sequence continues at coordinate 6,213 of JAAGNO010029414.1, forward strand.
ATATACAGTAAGCACTTCTGCAGAGATTGGGAGTAACACCAAGCTAAAACTGCTAACTCCATAGATTTCTTTCCTTTACTGATAAACAGTTCTGGAGCTTCTTTCTGGCTGAACCTCATTCAGGGAGTTCCTTGTTTCATTTGCCTCACTGGCTGTATATTCACCTATTACCTGGTCTGGTTTTTGCTGACATATTCATCTGTCCAGGCTGAAGTAAAATGGTTTATCTTTAGTCACTACATGAATTCTTATAGCAATAACATTCAGAGGAGCCTGAAAAAAACTGTAGGCTAAAATGTCACTGTATTTTATTAGACAATCTAGACTTAATTGCAGGTAAGTTGATGCACTCATAAAAGATGATGCAATGGTTCTATTAACTCCAACATATGTTAACTATTCATGGCAGGACAGCAGATAGAGGTAGCACTAAATGTTACTCTAAAATGATGAAATTACAAAGCTGGTTATTTTTTTAAATAGAAATTTCTAATGTATTAATCACTAGTGAGACTTTACCTAGCATTAGAAGTATTCAAAGGGCATTGCTGATATAAAACTGTGATAGGAATTTGATTATTTCTGCAGAGGCACTGGGTTACTTAGAATATCTTCCCTTCATCAGTGATGGAAATGGAAAAAGAGCTCTGTTTCCCTGAAGAGCTGCAAGGCTTACTTAACACAATGATCTTTCAACCTCAGGAATAAACTACAGTGTAAACAAAGAGATGTACCTGCTTGGTGTTTCACCTCTTAGACAATATTCAGCAGTGTTATACCGATGATTCTTGAAAACTAAATACTCTATTTAGAATAAAATGGCCTTTGCTCATCAGAGTGGTAAGATGGACTGGGAGCCAATGCTTTTGGCTTCTGCTCTCACTTTTGCCACCAAGCCCTCAGATAATCATGTCAACCATATAATCTCCCTGGGTTTCAGAAAAGTCTTGTTTCCCTTCTTTCACTGAGGTTCATATGAGGTTTAAATAATTAATTCTGCCGTGAACGATACTTGTAGGTAGAAGATATTGCAGAATGAAGAGTTTAATTATTTGTATCATTACTGTCCCTATCTTTAGAAATTTTAGTGATAAACCCTAATAATTAAATGCACTGTATTAATTACAGTGCAAACTTTATTCCGTCTTGTTCTCATGCTGATGAGTTCTGTACCATCCCACTTTGCCTTGACGTATAGTTTAAATGTGCCATGGTGACAGGTTAGCTTTAAAGCTGTTCTGAGTTAATCACATGCTGCTAGAGACCATTGCACACAGCTAAGTTCTGTGCTAGCAATTCTAACAAAGCATGGACAATTATATTTTATATTCGCCTCAGCTAAGATATCGACTGAATAAGGAGTGAGAACTAAAGCCAGCTCCAACTGCTGCAATCAGTAGATGGTTAAGCAATTTCATTTTTTATTTTCAATGCAAAAAAATCAAGTTGCTTTCTGAAGACATTTAAAGTCTATAAAGACTTGGCTAAATTACAGTTGTTCTACAGCAAGTGTAATATGTAAGAGAGGACTGGAAAGAATCCAGGGAGCTTGTTTTCACACTGAAGATCCTTTATAGGATACAAAATCACATTGGAAGGGCAGCATGCCCTGGGGGATCAAACACCATGGTGTGAGTTCATATCTGACTCTGTGATTAATTTGACACTGCATAATATTTACATAGTCACCTCTTCAGGCGTTCTGATTAAAACTCTCAAATGATATCATCGATGTATTCAGTGGAGCTGAATATCCCCAACCTGAGCAGCTTGTGACTATGACACACTTCCAGTTTTCTCTTTGCTTACCCAAGCAGCCAAAGGACACCTTTAAATGGTTTAATGGAGTACACCAGTAATGTCACTATGGAAACATAATCTTTTAGAGACTGCTACTTTTAGAGCACCATCTTCCCTCACCCAGTCAGGTCTTACAAGTCTTGGCTAGAATTTCCCCACAGTGTCAGTGAAAAGTATAAGATTAAGGACTATTGTAGCCATACACAGCAGGGCAAGCTCCAGAAACAGGACATGAGTGAAAAAGCCTAGTATAGAATGCTGTTACTAGCTGGCTTACCAAATAGGTTAAAAAAATAAAGTAAACGTGCTAATGGTATGGGGGTTTGTTCCAAAATAGCGATTTCAAAGGGCAAAAGAATAAAAAACATTTCAAGTTAGTGATTGGTGCAGGAAGAATATCTTCAGTACTTCTGCTGAGGAAGAGGACTATAATCCATCAGGCAGGTGGTCTTCACAGAGGATAAAGAGCCTACCACAGCTGCCACCTAAAAGATTTATGCCCTTCACTCCACAGGTAGTCACAATCTTGCTGCCAGGGGACAAAAATCCAGTATTCACTTCCAAGGCACTTCTATGTTGTCCCATGTTTGTCCTATTAATTATATTTATTGTATTCTGTGACTACATGTTTCTCTTAACACTTCCTGAGAAATACTGTATTTGGAAAGTTTTTGTAGCTCTTGAGAAGTGCTTTCTGGACTACATTTATTTTAATTAGCACAAATAAAGACCCTAGACATTCAGTGTTACTGTGGAAAGAAGTTAGCATCTCTATCCACTTTTGAGAAGTATTGTCTTTGAATTTATAAAACAATGCCTTCCTTGCAATGTATGGTACAATATTATGTGATCTGTACTATAAAGCTTGGAGATTCAACTGCTATTCACATGCCTTAGCGATGGGTCAGGTTGTTTCTTCTGCTATGCCCTTTTACTTATTTAATCTGTTTTCATGATGCAATCAGCTTCTTCTTCCTTAAATGGGACTTGGGCAGATAGGCCAGGTCTAGTCTGCTTGATGCTTATGTAAGCAGCTGAGAAGCTGTGCCGAATGAGGCTTTAGTTCATAACCTATCTTAGGTCAATCAATGCAAGTTGAAAACACTTAGGCATAGGCATGTTGTGTTTAGATGGGAACCAAATAAGGAGTTATACCTGAGTTATAATTTCAGTTAATTTAGCATTGGAGACAAACTCTAGAGAGGATGCCTGCATATAAAGCCCAGTGAAAGCAAACTCATTTAGACAGGAAAGTCACTTGAGACTGATCTGTATGAATAACAAGCAGCTTTCTTTGTGGTATAACTGCATCTCTTGTAAACAGGTTATTTTTTTATCTTGTGTGCTCCTGGGCCATGCAACTCCTGCGTCACTGTTACTCAGGGCAGACCAGGTTATTTTGTTGCCCCAAATTCTCAAACACATAGTTGCGAACATTTTGGTTGAAATAGGAAGTTCAGCTATTCAGTTAAAACAAAGACACATACACAACTTAGTGACAAGTGATTAGAAATCAGTGAAGCAAAGAAAAAGGAGAAAAAAAATAAAAGGCAAGATGTTCATTATTAATTTAAAGTGACATCAAAAAGCAGTTGCTGAACCTCTAGCAATTTTTACTGATACCTACCCAGGCTACAGGTGGTTGGTAAGTGCGTAATAAATCAGCTGCTCATCAACTCAGTTTCTCATGATTTTAACTAAAAGAAATTAACTGAAATAATTTAAAAACAACTTATATTTTTTAAATGTCCTGACATATGTTTCTGTACAGTAATGCCTGACTACACAGAAACTATAATGGGCAAATGTTCATAGTTTTCAAATGGATTGTTTTAATAATCATTATAGGCCCAGGGTACTGTGATGAAGCAAAAAAAAATAATGGATCTAGATCTTCCACTGAGAGACGTAAGTCCCAGGCTGTCTCTGCCTAACATGCAAAATAATGTCATCAGGATAAACACCTAAGAAAGTGACTCATTAATACAGAAAGTATAATTAGAGTCGGTCAATTTATTTCAGGGGAAACAAATTTGCTTGTAACAAAACCATATTTTGCAGAAACACTTTTGTCAGATGGTGAAATTAGCAAAATAATGCTTAGAAAAAACCTTCAGTCACTTGTCATGTTTACCTACTTTCCACTGAGAAAATGGGTAAGCAAGCTTTTGGAATCAACAGTTTTCATATCATTGTAGAAAATAATGTAAAGTTTCAAGTTCAATAAAATTATGACTGTTTAAAAGAAAATTACAGAGGAAAGAAATTCCAGAAGTTTTTCTCATCATTAGTGTAAGAGTACTTCTAAAATAAACCTTCTCTGATCCTGCTTTATATCCAGAGGGTAGAACACCCCAAGAGTCTTTATGAGCTCAAGAACTGAAAGTTTACTTTTTCCCCAGGAGAAAGAAAAGTGGAACAATTTATGACACAATCACAGTATTCTCTCTTTTCTTCTGGGTAGCACCAGCTACCTGCTGACCTGCTCTTCATACTTTTTAGTATTTATGCCACAGGACTTCATAAGTGCAGGGTCGCATCCTCAGTTCAAATTTAAACTTCACTCAGAAATGGAAAGGAGATTTCCCTTTAATGACAGTAAGATGTGAGGAGGAGGGAAGTTGTAGTAAAAACAAGAGGAAAATGGAGGACAGGGAATACCAACTATTATAGCTTTAATAGTGTGCCAAGGTAAGAAATTGATGTCTACATGACTATTTAACAATTCACCCAATAGAGATAAAATAAGATGCCAGAGCTAAGGACAGTGATGAGAGTCATGATTATTACTATTATTGCACTACCACTCAGTCATGCCTGAGACAAACTCATATTCAGTAGAGCAGCATGAGGCATAACCTGGTGTGGATAAACAAATAGACTTGAAATGAGCATATGTGTACCTAGGGAGAATTTTCCATAGATGTTTGTAAATGTTGCTAAGTACTTGCATGTAGTTGCCAAGTATGCCTGCTCTTGTTTAATCCTGTTGTGTTCTTAAGATACTGTTATGTCATTAAATTGACATTTCCTTTCTTCGAGTTACGGGTAGAATATAACTTGTATGATTACACTAGATCTGGGCAGGTACTTTGTCACAGTTTCTGCCTAAACATCACTTTCCCCCCCTCCCTTCTTACAGAGTAAGCACAGAGAATTGATTATTTCCCCACATTAATAGAGATGCATGTTTAGTGAGGCATTCCTAAGGAAATGCACCTACTGCAACTACACTGTATCTGTGTAATATAAATTCATGACCCCTAGAAACTTTTAAATGCATTGTCCTATTTCAGCAGGATGTGACAGAGGAATAAGGTTGAGAATATCCCATGTTGTAAGCTAAGATAAGGTACCAGGGAAATATCTTTGTCTTGTCTTGTTCTTACCCTCTTCCTCATTTGTCTATTATTGTTCACTGCGGGAAGCAGAGCACAGAGCTATCTGGGCTTTGGGCTGTACTAGTGGAGTTTGTACTGAAGAATCATTTGCAGTTGCACTTCTCAGACTGTGGAACAGTTGTTTGTAGAGCTTTGGAGTACTTTCAACAATCCCAGATGTGCATGCAAGCATGATGATCAAAGTGCATTAAAATGTATTTGAAGGTTTCAGGTAAGTGAACATTTAGGAGGAAAAGATAAGTTAGAGCCTTGAGGTCCTAGTGGTTTGGCATGTGGCTCCACCAACAGACCATCTTGCATCCAAGTTACCTCTCCTGTAAAATGCAGTCTGTCCTGTTGTCTTTGAAGGCTTTAGAGATATATGCAATTTTTATTTACTAACGCTCTTCAGTCCTTCCCTTCTGTTATCTTTTCTTGTATTTTAAAAGCAGAAACATTAGACCTGTGCTACTAAAATAACTACAGCTTTTGAAGGGTCCTTCACTTGCTATTGCTAATATAAGTGAAGTAGTGGATATTTTGATTCTGTTCTGTCTTGATAAGATTGCTGTGATAGGTGAGTTAATAGAAAATAAGTAGAGCAGATGTAGTAAATTACTATCCTGACAGATTTGACATATCTCCACCCATGTACTGAAGATGAGTTGAGAGATGTGTGTATGATTAACGTTGCTTAAATGGGTGGTGTCTGAATTAGCATATTGTGCTGTAGGCACTTGGAACCTTTTATATTTTGTGGTATTACTTAGCAATTAAATTGCACTTTACATCGTCAAAGTACTCAGAACATGAGAGATTGTGTTCAAGTAAAAACAGTGCTAGACTGTCCATATATCAGAGACAAAGAAAACACACAACACTGGCCATGAACTTAGAAGTGTTAGTGGCAGAGAGACATGCTGGGAAGACACTGCAGTTCAATATTTTATTAGAAGATATTTTTCGTAGTGAATAGTTACGCAACAGTTGCCTGACTGAGAACTGGAATATACCGTAGGAAGAGCTGCTTATTCTTTTTAGTTTGAGGACTAGTTCCTGCAAACATTTAGTTATGTACCTAGCTTAACTTTAAGCAGAGGACTGCTTTGATTTGATTTCCACAAATATGAACATGGATCAGGGAGAGAAAGAAATGTGGGGTTTCTTTTTCCTTGATATGTGCACTGAATGCACTGCATATAAGTAGTCAATAAGCCCAAACAGAGATAGTATGTTAATGATTTTTCTTTTCATATTAATTTTCTTTGGGTTTTGGTTTGTTTTGGGAGGGGGGTAGGGGGGAAGCGTTTATTTTTAAACCATTTCTTTGTGTGCTCTCACTGAGTTTCTAGATTTATGAAAACAGGCCTGCAAATGTGCTGTCAGGTTTTGCAACATCCACATTTTGGTGAGGAAAAACACTCTTTTGGTAAATTTAAATGGAATCTAATGGCAAACTGATAGAGCAAGGAGAAGATAGTGAGCTGAAGAGGTAAAAAGAAGAGTATAAAAGGGATTTCAGATATCTTACCTACTCTTGGACTTTCTCTGTTTTTTTTAATGGTATGTACCTAGCTGAACAATAATAAACAATGTGTTGCTGTTTGTTTAAAATGGAGTTACAGCATGTGGTGCTACGCAGAGCACTTACACAAAGAGAAGGAAGCTGGCTGACTGTACAGTATAAACATGAGACAGGCTAGACTCAAAGTGCTGTCAGAGGTACAAAGTCAGCTGACAGGCACAATAGATAGTTTCCCCTTTTTCAATTTCATTTAGGGCAGATATTGTTTGTAACCATAACAAATATTTTTTGAAAGAAGTGTGATTTTAATCATTTCTATTTCTGTTGAAATATTCCATAGCAAACATCATTTCAAAGAATATCATGTGATATTAACCGTAAACAAATGAATCAGTGGACAACTCTTGAGTGATTCTAAATACTTGCCAGGAATCAGCAGCTCTCACTGCACACAGTAACATTGCAGGAGCTCAGCACTTCATTATATTGGAGATCAACTGCCTTTAATCCAGACCTATTTCTAACAGAGTTTTAATAGAATCAGTTACTCTAATAGATGAATGTATTGTATTCTTTTTCTTTGCTATTGTTTCCTATTTTTTTCTTCAAAGAAACTTTTTTTTAGATTTACAAGAGAGAAACTGAAGTCTTTTGATCTCTACAATGTATGTACTATTTATACCAGAGATGGTGAAACTGCTTTTGTCTAATTATTTTTGACGTCTTGTAAATATTTGCAAAATTCTTCATGGGGATTAAAAAGCTCCACAGAGCTCAATCTCTCAATGACAAAGAAACGGTGTTCTCAAAAGACAAAACAATTGTTTGTTTGTTTTCTTTTAGAAAGATCCCAGACATTTATCTTCCAACATGGCACATTTTATCTGAGATACCGAATGAATACATCCCATTTTTAGAAGATTGCTAAATTTCCATATATAAAACTGCTCCTTACAAGATCAAAATAAAATAGTGCTAAAAATGGAGTGCATTTGGAAGGCATCTGTTCCACCTTTTTAGAATGTTTGACTCCGGCTTTGTAGAAACTGCAGAGGCTCCCATTTTAGGGAGCAATATATTTGAAACTCTGCTAAATTACTTAGTAGAAAAAGTTTGTGAGGTTCTCATTGAGGTTCTCCATTGGCTTACAGAACATCTATTAATTTACATGTATTTCTTTATGCAAAATTAGTTCCATGTGAGTAATTACACTTCCACTTCAAAAGAATAGCCAGGGTTACCAACTCTCACTGTGAGTGAGACTCATAATTTAGTTTCTGGGTATTTTTTTATCCCTGGTCCCATGAGTCAAGTGAACGGGGCGGGGCAGGTACCAGCTTTCACTGAAAAAAAAAAATACAGTCTAGTCAGTCCACAATTTGAGAATAATGAGAATATGATCCTTATGTTCAAAAAATGAGCAGCTGGAGTTAATTTTTTAAAGCTTTTGTTTGTTTGTTTCCTTGTGAAATTTGTAATACTTGGGATAGGCAATAGTAATGGAGTCCAGAGAAATCCTCTAAGACTAGGCAGGAGGTTTGCAGAGCATAGGGAAGGTGTCAGACATGTGGCCTCAGTCAGGAAACGCTACCAAAGCCAGGCAGAATTACCAGTGGATGTGATCTTGGTTAAATGTAATTCAACAGATGGGAGACTTTCAGATACTTTCCCTGGAGAAAACTGACCATTTCTGCTTTCAGCTAGACTCTTCTCTCTGCTGAATCTTCTGAGAGATTTTGTTCACTTAAAGAAGTACATACTGACAGGTCATAATAAAATAATAACATAGAGTTTCCTGGCTGTTGCCAAAATTGTCCTTCTTAAACTGTTGTACAAAGTGTGGAAAAACTGAGTCACAAGTGGGTTTGCACTGCAGAGTAGATATTTTGCTACCTTCTTTAAAATAGAACTGAGAGAAGTATTACAAAATTAAAATAGGCGATTTCTTTAATAATAGAGACTTTATTTTCTTAGTAAGTCTTTCCAATTTCTTAGAAAAGTTGCATTTCTTGGGCATTACATGAATCACACATATGAGCGCTGCGGCAAATCCTAGGCAATCTATTAGGAATGCCACACTGTGCTCTTCATTTCATGTCCTTTCCAAGGTGAACAGAAGTGTCATCAGCAAGTGGTTTGTGAAGGTGTCTGAGTGTTGGCAGGTAAATAATTTTTTTAAACCAAAGTTAACAGTCCATGTAATCATGTGCATCAATCTGATTTCTGTAGAGGCAGCTGTTCTGCTTACTCTGCTCTGGTAAGAAGTCCAAAATGTGCAAGACAAATGGGAGCACAAGGCTGGCAAAGGAGCATTCAGCGCAGCAGGAAGGAGGTGTTATAAACCATAAAAGGGTGAGAGATGGAGGGGCTGTGCCAGACCTATGTAAAAGGAGCGAAAGAGATCAGAGGGCTCACAGGTGTGTAGGTGGCTGTTTAGCTAATGCCCCTGTGGTTGCTGGAAGAGCTCTAATGCTCCTTTCAGAGAGGAAGAAAATAGCAAAACACCAAAGATGCCAAACTGTACAAGAAACCCATCTAGCTGCAAATGCCTTTCAACCTCCCGATATCTGCATCAGCTGGTTAATCTGAATAGGTGTTTGCTTAATGACAGCTGGGCAACTAGAGCCAAATCGCGAAGAACTATCTCAGCTCTCATCCGTTTTGAAGGGTTCCTTTAGGCTCTGACTAACTTTTGTTCATGTAAGTTATTGAAGGGGAATCTTCCTCGGCGTTATGGGTCACTTCTGCTGCTTTGAAAGGGCTAGCATAAACTACACTGTGGACCCTGACATTGCTGCCATGGTGAGATGCTGTGTCACATCTTTCTAACAAAGACCAGCTTGAAGAAACTTCCATCACTACTATAAGAGATTCCTTCAGCATGAGGCAGAATGACCAATGTTATATTCTGTGATGAAATAGGTCCTAATGGTAGCCTCTGTGGCTGTGGATAGGCTCACTGGGTCTTCCAGTGCTTTTTTAAAATCAATTGTAGTAAAAAAAATTACTATTTCATATCTGCTTCTGAATCCTAATACACTGCACTAAAGAGCATTCGTATTTAATTAAGGTCTTTTTTTTCCTTTCTGTATACCACCTTTCAGTACTGTAGTCCTCTTGCTATTAGGTCTAGTGGCCAAAAAGGCCACTAGCATTTTGTGTCCTTTGAGTGAATTTAACCATCTCCCACACCTTCTACTGGCAGTTTACATGGGGACTTGAAACTCTTGACACTGCTTTGAGAATCCATTCCTCTGTACTTCAGATGACATTCTGCTGCATTGCCTTCAGCAGAACTGCAGTGCTTCAATCTCCTCTTGCAGCCAATCAGAGCTACAGTTTGTGTGGCTTTTACAAGTGAATGATGGCTTGGTGCTGTCACTCTAAGGATGTATTACTCACTCGGGGTATTTACATCTTGAGCTGGACTGACAAGAAGATGAAAAGGAGGCTTGGTTGCTTGGCCAGCTTTTGTTTTATAATTTAAAGGAGCTTTTGCATTCATGCATTGCATCCCTGTTGCAGAGTGTCTCTATTTCATCTAGGAGCTGAAAAAAATTATAGCTCCCAGATCTCACATTGTCTTTAAAATACTGTGTAATAATCACAATCAGGACACTGATAAAGAACAATTGAAAAGCTATTTCTTATTAACCATTTGCAGTTTAAAATTTATGTATTTCATTAACAGGATAAACTAGTCATATGGAAAATATAAGACAAATTAGTTTTGCTATTTTGATTGCAAGCCATCCAGGTCAATTATTTCACAGAAGTTAGTAAAATTTTCTGCTGATGTTTCTGTTTTGTGCTTGGAGGATAGATACCTAAACCAGTCTAGATTCTTGCTTTGTGAAAACCCAGTGCCTCTGGCTAGTGTTTGAAGTATCTCCCACTTGTAAACCATCAGGAGCCTAGAGATCATTGAGGCCATTTTGAAAGGCATTAGTTTCATTTTAAGAATCAGTGAAGAAAAACCAGTAGTCAGTCATGACTTGTACTGCAGTAGGACTCTGAGGTTCTACTAGTGCTCAGGCTCCAATATGCTAGGGCTGCTGTGAGTACACAGGGGAACACGATCCATGCAAAGATAAGGCTGGGGTAAATAAAATCACAAAACTTTTCACTTTGTGGTATATCAGCAACTTGCACATTTTTGTAAACATTCCCCAAGAGTCTCCTTGGCACAGACCATACAACTGCGGAGAGCAGCAGACGGCACCCAGCAGGTGTCCGCATGAAATGCTGCTCCTGACGAGATTTCCAAAAGCAATTGCACTGCCTTTACCTTTGATCTTTTCCCCAACCAAAAGGATGATGTGTTTTCGCTTTATCTTTTTCCCTCATGCTATCTCATCCTCAGTCACAAATGCATTTTACAGAATTTCTTCCTGTCATGTTTTTCAGCTATCATGAGGTATTTGAAATCTGAATGGCAAGGCTAAATCTCTTATTTCATTGTCTATACACAAACTGTTTACAGGAATTTCATTTTTCAAGTCATGTTGCATGGCGCTGAGTGTTAACACAAGACCACGAACACCTTGTCAACCTCCTGTTACTGACTAGCATAGCTAATTTTATTTTAAGCCTTAAAAAATTAGGTAACCATTTTGAATTTAGAAATTTTGTTTTGTGAATTGTTACAGATGCTGAGCCAGATCATCAGCTGACCAACATTCAAAATAGACATTCCTGTGTAGTGAAAATCTTCAACTACTTACATAAAAGCATATGTCTCACGGTACTCTATAGGTGTGCCATCTGTCCTGCTACCTTGTTAGCAAATACAAAATAAAGATGCAATATCTGCTGCAAAACATTTACCATCTGAAGTGAATAAAGAAATTATTGTGGTACTATGGAAGGAAAGCTTGTCCACACAGAAGGAAAATCGGGTTGCAAGTACTGGAGAATGAAAAAGTTTCTCTTCTGTCATACCTCACTTTCTTTGCATATTGAGGGCAAATTGCCTGCCCATGTTTCTATAACAAACTGAGAGAATAACAGGGAGCAAGCCTAGTATTTAGGTTTATGTTTAAAATGAGGAGGTATAGAGGTTCTTAAAGCCTTGTCCTTGATGATGGTATTATTTTACTTTGCTTCTGTGCATTCATATTTCTCATGGTAATGAAAAGTCCACTTTTTAATTGAAACAACTGGATTTTAAGAGGTACCTTCCTGGCTGCTTTTAAGCAGCTGCTGCAATTGCCAGAGGGATTTGAATAGTATCTTCCCAGGAGGAATGGAAAATGTAGTCCATACAGTGATAAATAAAGAAATATGTGGTCCATCAGGAGGTTTTCTAGTAAGAACTGAGCCATGGTATAACAAATGTGACAGCACCCAGGATGGAAAGGAAGGTAACATGTTCCAGATGACAGGGCATGCAAATAAGTTGCTCATGCTTTTAGGCATCACAGTAATTCTCGGTTTTTAATCCAAAAAGAATAGTCGCTCACATCATTTCCTTCCATAGCAAAGAGCTGGCTTGATAACATGAGCTTGTGCTACTGCTCAGGGTTACAAATTCACACAGGCATTCCCCCCCTCTCTTGTTCAGCCCTCATGCCTTGCCCTTTCCCCATCAGCAGGGAGTCCAGGTCGCTTTACCAGTCCTTTCACCTTTCCTGAAGACTGCCCGGCGAGCTGTGGTCTGCTGCTTCTGTTTCACCCAATTAGTGCCTCTCAATGCAGCATCTCCTGTCAATCATTGTCATGCCAGTGGTGTTGCTCCCAGCAATGCCAGTTCAACAAAGAAGAGACAAACAGTCTAATGGTTGCCAGCAGCTGAAGTGAGGCTGAGGCAGAATAACTGTTTCAAGTATTGTAGGCATTTCCAAAATATTCACATACAGAAGAACAAGTGGCTCTACATGTGTACGAATGGAAAAATGACATCTGAGTTTAGCTCTTTGGGACTATCTGTAGTTCATTCCTGTTGCCAGCGGCAGTGATGTTCACTAATTGAATGGAAAGCTTCAGGATTTGCCTGTGCACCCTCTCATCCTTGGAAGCCAGTCAATCAAGCACACTTCCTCTGCACGGACTTTCACAGCTCCTCAGGTTCAGCGGGAAGAGTGCTGCAAACCAGGAGTTGTCACACTGCCAGTCTGGCCCATGGACACTGCAGGCCCCAGTCTCTGCCATCACGTTATTAAAAGAAGAGGAGCAACAGCTGGTTTACACGTAAGAGACAGAAATTAATCATTCTTGGAAGGAAAGACAAATAAAAGCGTCTCTGAACAAACCCACCTGCAAACACTGCAAAGTGCTTCACACAGGTTCTTGTTCCAAGCAGCCTCTGGGCTGTGTGATGTGCCACAACAGAGATGTTACTTCTCCATTCCTGTGTATCTGCAGCTCTGCTGCTTGATTTCACTTGTCAATTTACAGCTGCAGCATTAACTTTTGATTGCATTTTCTTAGAAGCATCTGATGAGAAAAAAAAAGTGTCTCCTACCTTACCAAGACTGACTTTGACTCACTAACGTGATGTTTAAGGGCTGACACATTCATTTCTTCCTACGTTGTTTAGAATTTCCTGATCATAGACTCCCTAACTCGAACATAAATTCTGAAGATAAGGTGGTGGTGTCATACATTACATGCTGCTTAGCACTGACATGAAATCCTTCATCTGCAGACATGTAAATTTCCTGCAGATAGATGATCTGGTTAATGTGTGTGCACACCAAACCTACAGAAAATAGTTGCATCACTGCTTGCAAAAATCCATTAAAGAAGTTAAATTACAAAAAATTCCCATTGCCAGTTTCCTGTCCTAACAACAATTTCTGATTCCTAACATTTATTCAACCTGTATTATAGTACTAACACTACAAAGTCCACTACCTATTAAAAAAAGAAAAAAATCTTTGCACCAAAAGACATAAAAAGTCGTCTTTGCTCTGGGATTCTAGATTTCCTTTAAGCCATTTGCAGTGGCCTTGCAGATTATAGTTTGGGTAGCTGTTATCTAGTCAATTCTCCTCTTCTGATGACCAGGTATATTGTGACTGTTCTTACCAGATGTGTTTTAAATTATTCAAGGACGATGATTCCACTGTATCCTTAAGCAATCTGTTCCCATAATAACATCCTAAAACTGCCCCTTTTCATTTTCCTTTAATGCAAGTGAAATAATACACTTCTTGTCCTAGTCTCCATAGACAGGGAGAACAATTCAGTGGCAACATATTTGAAAAATGTTGTTGTCCTTGTGTCTCCTTCAGTCTTCTCTCCATTTCAGCAAATCTGCCCATGCTGGTTTTGTCCCTCTCCTCTGGCTTCTCTTCATTATATCAACAACTTTCCCAAAGCATGAATTTTCTATCCAGAGATAATATGCTTCAGCTGAAGCCTTAATGCTGGCTGGGAATAGTTACTAATTGTGTTTTAACAAAATTGTGTTTATTTTGTATTTTCATATAATAACATGGCCTTATTGAGTGCCACATAGTTTATGGTCCACTATAACTACCACAAACCTGCATTATGATGCCCGTTATATACTTTTCTGATTACAATACTTAGCAATTATTTGATTTGATTTCATCTTATATTTGTCTTGTATCTGATCAGCCAATCTTTCATGGAAAATCTCAGCCTCCAGCTGAAAAGCTACGTGATTTATAATACCTCACAGGATCCAGTTTGCTAAGGGGAGGAAATGGGTGCTGTAGTGCTGCACCTGACATCAAAGACTTTCAGTTTGCATTCCAGACCTCTAAATAATTTCCTATTAGAATGATACTTAAAACAAAGAAAACTTTAAATATTAAAAGCTAATAGAAACTGTGACAACTTATTTGGTGGAATGTGGCTCATTGACCTGGTTAGTTTTATATCAGTGTCAATATACGTGGGATTTTTAAGCATCACCATATACTGTATTCCTGTTGATGCTTCTCCACTTATTGCTGTGGTAATACATTTGGCACAAGGGACATATATAATGTTAACATTTCTATGATGTACATACACAATAAAAGCTTTTTCAATTTCGTTATTTTGACAGGCAGATTCCATTAATATATCAACAACAATCATGTTCCTTTTGTTCAGAATCTAAGAGAAAGAGGATTATTAAAAATTACAGACAATACCCCTATACATTTAATCTCTCCAAATTCACTTTACAATTGCTGTCAACATCAATAATGTCAGACAGTATAATCAGGTTTATACAAACATGAGAAGTTGGTTATTCTCCAAAGGGGATTTCTTCCCCACATAACAATGCAACTGGGTTTTTTTTCAGTTAGAAAAAGATGCTCCCAAATGCCAGCAGAGAAAATACGTGCTGACTGATAGCCAAGTTGTAGCTCCTTCATCTCATCCCATTCTCCACAGTGTACCTTTGGTCCATCTTTCCATTTCAAAAACCATGTCATAAATAATGAGAGGAATAGATCTTCCACTACCACGAAAGATTTTCTTTAGGAGAGGAGAGAGCTTTGAGAATCCATGTCCCTTCTTCTCCAGCTGTCATAGGTTGCATGTGAGTACCCAGATGCACTGGCCAGTGGGGAAATCACGGAAGAGTTTGTTGAGAACTTGATTGTTTGCACTGCTGGTTTGCTCCTTGATATTAAGATAGAAGTTAAAATCATTTCTGTGGATAAATAATATGGCAAGTAATTTTTTTCCTGATTTTCATATGGATTTTAGAGAATACTTGTTGTACTGTTATTAGGCTTTGTATTTACAGTGCATGAAAAACATTCTCATCACTGACAGGTATACTGCATGTTCAGCTGCTCTGGTGGCATTCTTAAACGCAGTTAAAGCTGGCAGAACACAGCTCTTTTCAGTTTTGATACACAGAGCAATTGAATCATTTTGAAAATCCACATTTTCATTAAGCCATTCTGGAGGGGAAAAAAATCATATTATCTTCATGTACATTGCTCTTACATCAAACTATGCCTATTGGTTTGGTCTTTGTTTTTATTGACAGCAGCTTTTCAATATCAGTATTGACTCTCATTCAACTCTTACTCTGACCACCCCTGTATGCAGCATTTAAAAGCCAGTTTCTTTCATGACTTTGTACAAAACAACTGTGTGCACCCACTTTCATACCAAGCTTATCAGTTAATCTGTCAAATAAAATGCAATTTGCTTTTTCCATTACATTCCTGGAAAGTCAAGCGTAAGCAACTGGAGTTTGTTACTGGCCTCTGGTATGTGTTTCCAACAAATCTATGAGTTTTCAGGCAAAGTTTATTAAGATACAGAGGTATTTGTGTGGTTTAAACTGGGAAGTGACTTATACACTACAAAACATTGTGCAGCGTGTTGTTAAGTAACAGTTGTTAACGGCACCCACTTTATGTTGAACAAAAGTCTTTTATCCTTTTATATTCTGGTGTTATCTGAATTTATTTAAGTGTATCTGACAAGGGAGACATATAACAGAGAACGACTTAAATGTTTGAGCAATAATACAACATCAACAGCATATATATTTAATAAATTTACCGTGAACCCCTAATCCCAACACAGTCGGGCTGCAGTCAGATAACCTGATTCCTCTTTTCTTAATGCCCAGTTTGTAAACCATAAGATATATGCATATGGATACAGATCAAAAGGGTGACTGCACACGTTGACAGGACACTAATTAAATTGATCCACAGTTAGTGATTACCTATTCTGAGCTGTTAATTTTGCAAGTGATAAACTAGGCTGCCTTCTTTTCTCTAACTAAGGAGGCAGTGATAGTGTTATCTCCTCAAGACAGCGAGTGCCACCTGCTGTACACTCACTGCCTCGGAGCTGCCAAGAGTTCGTAACTTGAGTACACCTGAACAGAGAGAATACTTTGCAGTGATACAAAAAAAGTGCTGCTTCATCAGAGTCAATGTCTTAGTTCTAACCTACTAGGTCAGTGTCTTAGGTGTGACCTGTTGCTATGTAAATCATCTCATAGAATAGAAAGTAGAGTGAAATTTCTGTACAACTGTATGGAAATTTGATAACTAATGGTTCTTCCATCAGCTGTCCTACATGGTCATGCAACTGGTTTAATAACTAGAGGTGAAGAGCTTCAGGGAGTCTAAAAGCTGTGGCCATGACACCTCCCAAGCACTACTGAGGCACTGGGTTTTTTTTACTAAAGCATCCATAGATATGCTGTGGTCAAACCTTGATTAAGATCAGAAAGTAAAAATACCAAAGCAGCTGACAGTGCTGATATTTAGAGAAATAAAATGTCTTTATATTTCTGATAATCATCTCAGTGAACCAAAGCAGGGAAAAGATATTTTAAGGCACCTGTCAAAAATTCCTTACCAAGAAAAACTTCATGGAGAATTCGGAGAAAATGTGCTTTGTGGGGGTTCAACAGGCCTTTAAGTGACTGTGCAAAGACAAATACTGGAAAACTACCGTTAGGAGAATCTGGATTTAATAATGTATTTAAGATTCTGTAATATCCAGGCAGAGCTATCATTCTGCATCCTTAGAAATAGCACTCTTGTCTTGGGAAATAATCCTGAGAGGGTTTCTTGGCAAACTGTTACCAAAGAGGTTATACAAATGCAGTGTTTTGAGTGCAGTTCTTTTTTTTCACAGCAAAGTGGTATCTCCATGCCACAGGGAGATAGGCATGACTTCTCTGATGGATGGGACAGGACAAAGTGATTCCAATCAAAAGGCAGAAATGTTTCAGTTTCCCTCAAATCAAAACTAATTCAAGAAAGGAATTCTAGTCAGTCCATTGTCCTTTGAATTTTACTCCAGTGGGAGATTAGAAGCTGAAAATGTACTTCAAATGACTACAGAGAAAACTTTGCAACTGTCCTACAAGAGGGATTTACCTACAAGCAAAAAGATACAGGTTCATGAACCTTGCTTCAAGTCTGAACCAATGACCATAGAATTAATAATACTCTTTTTCTTACTTCAGGTTTGATTCAGATAGTTGGCAGTAAAAAAAGAAAACAGTGAAATTAAGAAGTAAAAACGATTCAAGGTCAAAAGATTTTACAAGTGATGAGCTAACCCAATAGAACTCTGTATATTTAATACATATTGATCAGCATCTTGTGAAGAAAGGATTTAGGATGGATCCATACTTTATTGCAAACCTTCCTTTCAGTCTAATAGATTTTTGTGTTTATAAACCAGACTTGTAATTTAAGGCAAGGAATTACAGGAGGAGCCTAAAGGATATAAGCACTCAGCTGTTTATGAAGTTCAATGGCATTTGAGTATCTGACTCCCTCAGGCTCTATTATGAATTCTAACTGTAACTTATTGACAATAGTCTTTCAGTTCAGAAAGCACAAAATGGTTACCCTTTACAATAACAGAAAATTTGTTTTGTCTACAAAACAATAATCTGGTCTGTCTTCCAAGGACTAGTGGTCAAAATCACCATAATTGACACAGTTTACCCAGTGGAAAATTCAGCTTTTTGTATGTGGGGATGCTGACTTTACTATAGATTTACAATCACAAGTTCCTGCCTAAAGGATGTTACCTCATGCTCTGGCTTCTTACATCCAAAAAACGTTTCCCTCTTGTCTGTTCCCTGACGATATCTATTCAGCAGACCTTAAGCCCAGCCCAGAAATGCTTCCTCAGCATCTCTAACCTGGGCCTGATCCAAAGCATCACAAACTGTATTCCCAGCTCCCTTTTCCTGGTAATAGGTCTGGTTCCAGAAAACATCCCAGTCCGTCATTTCCCTGCTGCTATCCATCCCTAAGAGTCTAAATCACACATTAGGACATAAAACCAAGAGTTAGGCATGATGGAGATGGATCTGGTGCGTTAGGTAAAGATCCACTTTGTCTTGTGGTCTTTATAGGTAGATTTTGTAGGAGTAAGTTCTAATAAATATCTGCATGTGCACAAAAGGGACTCTCCCACTGCAGCTGAGCTGCACTTGGTGTAAGAAAGGAGAAAACAGTGCTTAGAGACACCTTCTGCTGTCCTGAGAGTTGGGCTGGCCAAAGGCAGGGACAAATGCCTGGTTTACAATTCTTCATATTAGATAAAGGATATTAAACTCTATAGCTGTCATTGCCTAACATTCCTTGACTACTAAAATGTCTGCTAAAAAGTGCAAAGAGGCAGAGAGAAAATGGAATGCCTTTGCAATAGGGCCAAAATAAAGATGGTGGTAGCTATTATGGGAATACTTAATAAGGTCTTTAGTAGCTCTAGCAACTCCACGTATCCTTTTGACACAATGCCTATAAACAGTGATTACAGCTTGACTGTGAGAAGGGAAATTTTAAGACAAAGTTAATTTACATCTTAAAAAACACACCATGGAAACAAAATTTCGGTATTGTAGTGATTAATGTCACCACACAGTACTGACTCTGCTGCCTCATAATTAAATAGAAGATACTCCATTGTATAGCACTTGCATATGATAATGGTTTATGTATTAACTCATTCACCTTGCAATTTCTTGACCTATTTTTAATTTTTAGAGGCACATAATGATGGAATGTGTACAGTAGCACAGACTCTGAGAAGTCTCTGAGTAGTCATGGCAGAAAGAGAGAGGCTGTTGCTATTTGCTTTACCTAAGTCTTCCAGATAAACTAAAATCAAAACCTGCAAGTACATTTTCTGAGGACTTTCTAAGTATTCAAATCTCAGTAAGG
>JAAGNO010029415.1:0-46559 GCA_033439905.1 Ceryle rudis
AGTCGCTGATGTCAGCTACTCTTGTTTACTTAGTAGAAGAGGTTGTCATACAAGTAGGCCGTCTTGCCTTGGGACGCTCCTCCAACCCAGATGGACTGTCAACTGTGTCATCGTTACCTTGTCCCTCTACCTCCAGAGCCTCATACCTGTTCTGTAATTGTATCTGAGGGGGTGTTGTAGGAAGGCAAGGGGGCTGCCTGCAACCCCCAGCAGGAACCTGCTTCCACCTTCCTTCATCTTGCTTGTTATTGTTAGCCTGGTGGCAGGAGGGCAGAGGACTCTTTTTTACTTCATGTATCTCCTGGTGTACCTGCCTCAGGAATGGTAGAGTATGACTCCACCAATCTATCTCCTCCTTAGATTCTCTGATACTTCTTATCCTCTCAATGTCATCCTTAGCCACTATGCAAAGCAGGTCATCTACTTGGTCACACCCTGCACAACTGCTGTTAATGCTGTCATCCAGTACTGGAGATAGGCTGTGGCATTCCCTGCAGCCAAGGACCTGGAGAGCTGCATGCCTCTGTGGCAGCGTTGTCTGTGTTGCTGCATCCTTTTTAGAAAAGGTTATGACTTCTGCCCACGTGGACACCATCTCCAAGCTGTCTGCCTGTGGCTGCTGTAGTACATGCAGTCTCCTTGTGCGCCTCCTCCTGCCAAGCTCCCTGCTGGCCACATGCCAACAAATGACACATTTGGCTGTCTCGCTGTTCTCGGTCTGAGCGCCGCTTCCAGTTTTGCTGCGTTTAAATCTCCCGCAGGTTCTCTGGGAACACCCCCATCCACGTCACCCTCTTGGCCTCTCCCGTGACAGATGCCGAACCCTGCCGGGTCTCTCCTAGCTTCCTTGGGCTTCCCTGGGTCAGAGAACCCCCCGTCCACCTCAAAAACCTCCAAAAAGGAAAAAAAAAAACCATAGCGCTTTGGCACAGGGTTTACTGGTGCTGGTGCTGCTGTCTTGCTGTTCATGGTCTGAGCCAGTTTATGACTGATAAGAGGGTGAAAAGGAAATTGAGAGAGAGGTACTCCAGTCTAATTTAGGGTAGGTAGACTGGCCCTGAAAGGGTCACCTACAGGTTAACAGCAAAGAAGATTTCAGTGTATTATTTCTCCTGTGCTGTGTCTCCTTTGAACATTTTTTCCCTCCATCAGCATGTTCTCTGTCTTTATAACACTTTTCTCCCTCATGGTTTCTCTGTTGTGTAGGACTGAAGCCAGGATATGAGACAGTGTGTGTTTTAAAGAGTTGATTTCCATGTAGTCCTCCAGTGTTTGTGTGGTTTCATCCCAAAGTTGTTCTTGGAATCAGGATACTTCCTTGCTCAGGGAGAAAGAGTGACTTTTCTCACCAGAAGTGGATTTACTCTCTCTATTCCAAAGATTTCTCATCTAGATTGCTGATCTTTGCTGACTTTCACTGACCTTATGGCGGTGATATCTCTGAGCAACATTTCTTCAGCTATTTTTTTTTTTCTTCAGATAATCCGTTGTGATCTTCTCATATAAGAAAGGGAAGATTCTGCTTCCTGTTTTGGTTCCTCATACATATATTTGGACACTCATGTAAATGTCACTGCAATTTATATTACATATATCTACTCAACACTTAAACATCAAAGACAATCCTTTCATACAGTCAAATGGTCTCATGGGGGAAAAGGTAGCAGCATCATGCAGGGGAGGGAGGACAAGAAAGGACAGAAATAATTTCAGTGCTTAGGACAGAAACCTCTGGGTTAGACATCATTAAAATGGAACAGGTGTTTTTGTGAAGGTTGGAAGAGAAGGAGCAGATGAGAAGATACTGACAAGTACAGGCACTTGTGATAGCAGCCAGGAGACAAAGTACATCTAAAAAGACAGATGGCTAAGAAAATAAAGTATACAAAACTATAAGAAAGGAAAGATACATTTATTCTTCCACAAATCTCCACCCTACAGGTTATCAATTATTTCTGTAATATGGTGCTGTCCGGGAGCATTGCTTCAATGGTCATTTATATCCCTTAATATCAATCTCATACAATCAGGCAACAAAACCCCAAGACATTCAAACATTGAAGCACCTGTGAGAAGGAAGGTTATCTTACCCCCTTTCATACCTTTCCTCACATGGAAGACCTTGAACAGGTGAGAAAATGGTGCCAAGCAGAGTATGCAATGGCAAAAAAGTCCACACTGGCAACATGAGGACATCAGAAAGAGATCTCTACACTTGTACTAGAGAAAGGGCCCAAGCCTGCACATCCTGCCAAACGACAATTCTCAAGTACTGGATGGAGATGAATGAGCAGATGAAACAATTTAAACTATGAGGGGTTAGAGAGGCCAGAGTAAATACTTCCCAAAATACTATTTTAGGGCTTATATAAGGGGTTTTACATAAGTATTCCCATGTATTAAAATGGGATTGCTCATGTGAATACATCAGGTCTTATACAATATTTGTATGGTTATTTTTTTTTTTTCTAAGATGATTTTATTGTGACTGTTGTTGTCTTTTCTTACCAAGATAAACAGATTTTTGGGTGGTATTTCATATTGTTACCCCTTTCTAGTTGTTTTTTATAAATACTGCTTTACCCAGATAATGTTTTTGATAATTTCTTTGCCTGTCTTAATGTATCATTGATAATTTCTGCATTTGATTCAAACTGATGAGAATGTTTTTATTGCAGTTCATTTTATTGATTGTATTGGAATCAATTGCAAATATCTCTCATGCACAATTTCCTCTTATATCAGTAAATTCTAATTCCTTTTGATTACTTTATATGACTGCTTGGTTGTTGTTTTGTTTTGTTCTGTTTTGGGTTTTTTTCCCCAAATCCAGTGTATTTTCTTTCTTGCTTTTATCTTTTTCTTTTGTAGATGTTCCTGACCTTCATCCAAATTCTGTTCACGTAATCAGGTAATATAACCACAATCTTTAAGCTTCTTCCCACCTTTACCCTTTCTCACATATGATGGATGAGCTCCATTTAAGCTATAGCCACCAGTATCTCCATTCAGGTCCATGCCCTGGAGATAATGGGGAATCTTGCTGTGGCTGACGGAACTGAGATACAAGGGAATGAGGGAAACTGAAAAGAACTGCAGCAAGTTTGGCAAACATTTTTCACAGGACGATGGTGATCTGTTCACTTCTATTTAAGAGTCATCTGGAAGTGGACTTTGTCGCAATGCTTGCTCAAGCTCTGAGTTGCCTTTGAATTATTTGCCATGACTCTCACCCTTATTATTGTGTACTGGGTCACTGATAATCCAAGTCACATGTGTTATATCTGCTTCTTGGTTCAAAGGCTCATTAAAACCACAAAGGGCTTTCAAAATGGATGTGTATGTTACCAGTGTGCCTACACATTTGTGTAAGCCTCTGCAAATTCATGGCCAGAGAATTTAAGTAGCCCTGTCTTCAAAATTTTTTATTCACAATCTGCTGTGCAATGTACTTTCAAAAGCATATAAAAAAGAAACTGAACAATTTATTGAATGAACATTTACAGATTTTTTTCTGCAATATTTGCCTATGTTTAAAGAGTTTATAGAAGTATGATACAAGATACACAGAATTTTATGTACAAATACTGCAAACATTGCCTAATAAAGACTCTGGACAGCACAGCACAATACGAGTATTGTATATGACTCGGATGAATCCTAGTGTTTAAGTCATTACAATTAAATAATGGATGGCTTTTGAGAAATTAATTGATTGTTTCAGACTTGCTCCTGCTGGACAGTTATCGCCATCATACAAATGAAATCATTATCCTATTGCTTTACAAGCTCAGGAGAGAGATAATGAACAGGTTAGGTAAAGTAGAAGAAACACACTTTGTCTTTAAAACAAGGTGGTAGGTAATTAACAGGATGCTATGGCGGTAACTTTTATTTCCACTGCCCCTGCATGACTTCTTCAGGGTGAAAAATAGAACTCCTATGGTCTCTGAAACTTTCTTATACGTGAAATTACAGATACAAAATCTCCATGCAGGTTCCTGTAATTCCTACGTGAAGCTGCTGGTTTTGCATTTGGAATTTATACAAAAAAATTATCAAATCTTTACTAATGACTGGAAAATGAGTTCTTACTTAACCTCACCCTTGAAAAAAGATGAGATGGTTAAACAAAATTAAAATAACAACATGCAGCATTAATTAAATAGCTTATCTGGGGGGAAAGACATCTTAAGATATTTTCCATCATCTCAGAAATGTTTAAGAAAATTGTACTCTACTAAAACGAGTTCAGCTCTTTCCAGTACTTAAAGCCAGAGTTATGTATTATACAACTGAAAGGTTAGGAAATTCCTTAAGATATCACGTGCTCTATCAGTCCCTTGGAAGGCAGGATCAAGATATATCATTCTTGACCATTGTTTGTCTTGAAACTCTGTGATGATAGAGATATCACTGATCTATCCAACACTACATCCCAGTGTTTAATTAACCTTGTTTTTCTAATTTTTCCTCATGTCTGCCTGGACTCTTCTATGCATCAGTTTAAGCAGTGCCTTATCTTACTGACTGTGTATTTGGGAAGCAGTTTATTTCCCTATTCTCTGCACCAGCTTTCCATAAACTTTTAGATCTTTCTCATACACCTTCTTCAAACTTCTCTTCCTAGTACCAAGAAACCCAAGTTTCTTCAGTTCTTCCTTGAAGGTCACATTTTCTAGACTTCTGAAGGCTTTTGCTGATTTCCTCTGGGTTCTGACCTTAAAATCTTACTAAAGTTAATACATATGATAACCATTGCTTCCTTTTTTTACCCATCAAAACCCTGTCCTGCAATAGCACACTTAATTTGCTTGACAAGATTTATCCTTGACAAAATCATTGCCTCAGTCATAACCCATGTCCTTATTCTTTGCAGGGCAAGAGATCAACTCTTCAGCTTTCTCCTCTCTGAAGTATAAATCAGATCTGAAGATTCTCATTAAATCATAATGATTAATGTTTTTTTTCATCCTTGTTATTATGAGAGTCTTCAAGAAAGTGAGAAAATGAAAACAGGGCATTGGATTTAGTTGTCAATAAGGTGGTCAGCTCAAGTATACAGTATGTGTGTAATTCCTGTAAGAATTCCTGAAGTTTCATCTGTCTCTGGTGAGCTTGTCTTAGTGGTTGCAGCATGAGACACAAAGGATCTGATCATCTGTGTCAAGCAAAGGTCAAACAGAACTCACTTCTGGCTGGCCACTGCAAGGCAAAAAGTTATTGCTATCCTAAGGGCCCTTTGTTTGGCATGGCATTGATGAACTGTCAGTGGAGATCAACAACAGCGAGGAATCATGTAACCAGATATTGACAAAGCATGCCGAATAACAGAACAATGAAACAAATTTGTCTTATTCATAATAGCTCATGACTTACCTGGAAACTCATAATGCAAGTAAGACAATTATCTAAGCATCCTGATCATTTAAGTTTCAGATAGTAGTTTCCCCTTCAAAGACTGTTTTCCCATTGGGAAGCTGTCCTCAAGGGTTACTATAAAACCACCTCCCTTGCCTTTCTTAGCATTTTTGCTTTCCCACATTTTCATAGCCTTTTTCCCAGATGTCTCTCCTGAGAATGTGAGTAGGAAAAACAGAGCAACAATAAAGCCAGCAAGACTTCTTGCTAACTCACAAAAACCAGAAAATAACAACAGGTGTAGAAGATCCCTCTCAGTTCCCTGCAGAATAAAACTAACAGATGCGAAGTTGCATGATGGAATGCTCTCCTTGGTTCCTCTTAAGAAAATAAGTACACAAAACATTAGTAACAAAGTCCTGCTTTGTCACTTAATACATTCTCAAAAACATGCTACTGTTGAGAAGAATCATACAAAATAAAAGTAATATGGCAATAAACAGCTCTTACGGGTTTTGGCACTATTTAATACTTAAGAAGTCTCCTTCAGAGGGGCCCCAAGCAGACATTCATGTGAAGAATAGGAGTGCTGGAGATAGATTATCACATCTGTTGCAGAGTTTATATCCTGTGCAGCACTACTGTCAAGGAGGTACAGAGAGGGAAATGTAGCTCAAATGTGGAAGATTCACGTGGAGTTTAGGGGAAGGGGGAATTCAGGTGTTACTTTAGGCCTCCTGTGGATGCATGTTGGGTGGCTATCATGTATTCCTGCAGAGCAGAAACATCAGGCTCTGAGGTTTGCCTATGCAATAAAAGCCTGGCTCGATGTAGAACTCAGGATTTTGCTGCAGTGGCAAAATGAGGCCCCTGCAATCCCCATCTCCCCTTTCACCAGATCACCACTAGATTAATTCTCATGTCTTTTCCTGACAGGTTTACAAATTACCTCATTAGTTGCTATGAGTCTGCATTCTTCCATTCAGTGTGTGAGAACAAATAAGCAAAGACAAAAAACACAGCAGGCCGGAATTCCCACACAAAGTATTTGTTAGGCAACACAACGGTATGGTGTAAGGAATTCATGAAGCAACAACAAGAAGCCTTAGTCAAAATAATTGCTTGTTTTATGTCAGCCACAGAAATAAGTATCTGGTTTGATTACTTACTGGAATAATATATTCATCAGTCTTCTAATCAGCTTTTCCTGGAGCCCATACACTCAAACTTTACTTATGCACTGTGCATATTTTGCTACTGCTAAGATGCCATTACAATATTTTCTTCTTTTTTGTAATTGTCTTACAGTATTATGTTTGTGCTAACAAAGTCCAGTTTTATATGAACAAGTACTGTTTTAAACAATTATAGAAATATATTCTAAAATGTAAACAATAGCTGCAACTCTGCATGTGTTTTCAAGGTGAAAAAATTGAACATTTTCCTTTATGGAAATATTTAAACATTATGCATTTGTTGACTATCTATTAATCATATCACTTCTGGATGAGCCCACCAGGTTTTGGGAATGTGGTGCTGCACATCCAGTTTTAAAACTAGAAACTAAGCAAGGCTTCATAAATTCTTATAAGCCAGGCTTGTGGGAGGTAGTTTTGAGTCATGTGGTTTAGAAAGCCTGTCTCCTTATTGCCCATGGTGTGCCAAGTTTACAGCTTAGCTTGAAGAGTGATATTCTCTGCAAAACAATGTGCACAAAAGCTCTTTTCACTTTTTGGGTTGTTTTTCTCTATTCTGCCAAACATAAATGTTTAAAGTCCATAGTTAAGTGCCAGAAGAATTTGTTTTCATTAGCATAGTCAGCAGCTGCCATGTACATCTGTGAGATATTTTGACACTTTTGATATACACAGACCAATTTTTAGATTGGGTTTCTTTTTTGTTTGTTTGTTTGTTTGTGGGGGTTTTGTTTTGGTTTGGTTTTGGTTTTTTTTTAGGTGACAGACTTGGGCTGTAAGTCTGAAAGTTAAACTGGGTGAAATAGGATGACTGGATTAAAAAAAGCCCAGGTAACCAGTGGCTCCAGTGACTGAGGACAGCCAGTGACCATGGGATGCTATCTACCACAGAGTCATCCAGGTGAGAAGGGATTTTGGAAGATCTCTTTTCCAAAGTAGGCATCTTTAGGGTCAGACCAAATTGCTCAAGACTTTGTTCAGTTGAGTCATTAAAACCACCAAAAAAGGAGATGGCACAACCTGTTCCACCTTTCAAAGATGAGAACGACTTTGCAATGACTCTGAGTATCTCCCTTGTTACTCATGGTCCCATCAGGTCCTGTTGGCTTTTATATGTCCAATACTCCTTAACCTGATCCTCCTATACTGAGGGTAAGTTTTCCTTGCTCCAGTTTTCCCACTAGTTTCAGGAGCCTGGGTTTCATTCCTAAAGGCCAGTGTTACCAGGAAGGACTGAGGCAAACAAAACACTGAGAACCTCAGTCTTTCTGTGTTCTTTGTCAGCAGTACTGCTGCCACATTCAGCAGCAGGCACACATTTTCCCTCATTTTCCCTTTCCTGCTTATGTACCTGTAGAAGCCCTTCTTGCTGCCTTTCACATCCCCCACCAGATTCATCTGCAGATGGGCTTTGGCTTTCCTAATCCCTTCCCTTGGACAGTGGGTTGTGATCCTGCTTTTTGCCTTGTTTCCTTCTCTCAGTATCCTGAGCTCTGCCATCTTAAGGTCACTGCTCTTCACATCCCTGACTTTTTTTTTTCTGGTTTATGAGGTCCAGGAGAGCACCTTCACTTGCTGGCTTCTTGATTACCTGTGTTTGGATGTTTCATCAATGCATTCCAGAAATCTCCTGGATTGTTTGTGTCTCACTATATATTTCCTTCAGCAGATATCAGAGTCTGCAAAGGTGTGGTTTCTCTCAGTTATCTGAAGGAAGGGTGCTTAGGGAGCTGGCTCAAGAGCTGGCTAAGCTGTTCTCCATCATTTATCACCAGTCCTGGCTAACTGGGGAGGTCCCAGATGACTGGAGGTTGGCCAGTGTGACACCTATCCACAAGAACGGCTGGAAGGAGGATCCAGGAAACCATAGGCCTGTCAGCCTGACCTCGGTGCCTGGCAAGGTTATGGAGCAGATCATCCTGAGTGCCGTCAAGCGGCACGTACAAGAAAATCAGGGGCTCAGGCCCAGCCAACATGGGTTTAGGAAAGGAAGGTCCTGCCGAACCAATTTGACCTCATCCTGTGACTGGGTGACTCGTCTGGCAGATGAGGGGAAGTCTGTGGCTGTGGTCTATCTACACTTCAGCAAAGCATTGACACAGTCTCCCACAGCATCCTCCTGGAAAAGCTGGCAGCCCATGGATTGGACAAGTGCACCCTTCGCTGGGTTAAAAACTGGCTGGATGGCCGGGCACAGAGAGTGGTTGTGAATGGTGCTGCATCCCGCTGGTGTCCGGTGACCAGTGGTGTTCCCCAGGGATCAGTACTGGGCCCAGTTCTATTCAACATCTTTATTGATGACCTGGGTGAGGGGATCATGTCTACCATTAGTAATTTTGTGGATGACACCAGGTTGGGGAGCAGTGTCGATACCCTGGAGGGTAAGAAGAAGCTGCAGAGGGACCTGGACAGGCTGGGTCAATGGGCTGTGGCCAGGGGTATGAGATTCAACAAGGCCAAGTGCAGGGTCCTGCACTTTGGCCACAATAACCCCATGTATCACTATAGACTGGGGGACGAGTGGCTGGAGAGCAGCCCGGCAGAGAGAGACCTGGGAGTGCTGGTTGACAGCCTGCTGAACATGAGCCATCAGTGTGCCCAGGTGGCACAGAAGGTCAGCGCCATCTTGGCCTGTATCAGGAATAGTGTGGCCAGCCAGACTAGGGATGTGATTCTGCCACTGTACTCGGCACTGGTGAGGCCTCACCTTGAGTACTGGGTGCAGTTCTGGGGCCCTCACTTCAAGAAGGATATTGAGGTGCTGGAGTAGGTCCAGAGGAGAGCGACGAGGCTGGTGAAGGGACTGGAAGGAAAGTCTTATATGAGGAGAGGCTGAGGGAGCTGGGGTTGTTCAGCCTGGAGGAGACTCAGGGGAGACCTCATCACTCTCTACAGCTAGCTGAAAGGAAGGTGTAGTCAGGTGGGGGTCAGGCTCTTCTCCCAGGCAACTAGTGACAGGACGAGGGGGCATGGCCTGAAGCTGCACCCGGGGAGGTTTAGGTTGGATCTTAGGAAGCCCTTCCTCACAGAAAGGGTGACAGAACCCTGGAATGGACTGCCCAGGGAGGTGGTGGAGTCACCATCCCTGGAGGTTTTAAAGAAAAGATTGGATGCTGCACTTAGTAGCACGATTTAGCTGATGTCGTGGTGTTAGGTCATAGGTTGGACTCGATGATCTCAGAGGCCTTTTCTAGCCTCAATAATTCTGTGATTCTTTGATTCTGTGATTCTGTGATTTAGTTGCATAAGGTATCCCATCACATTCAGATAAGACTGTAGCGCTGCAACTGTACACAGAGTTCCATTTTCCTCTTTTTGTTCCCCATGATGCAGACAGCAGTGTTCAGCATTTTAGAGAGGCAGATTCAAAGAAATCAGATGTGCTGATTTCCTAGAAAGGGTATGATATCTTTCCCCATCTGCCTGGCAGAGAATGTCAGTAGACTGAAGCAAAGAAGAAAACACATGAATAATATCAAGTATTTGTAACTTTCCTTGTCTGTTTTATTTTCAGAAAAGTTATATTACCATGATGCTCTGGTTAAGTTTTCAAACACCATTAGATATACTCCTCAGAGCACACTGTCCTTCCTGTAGAAAAGCAGCTCCTGATTTACTCTTGGACAATGTACAGGGACAGGTTTAAGACATAAGTACCAGCTGCCTGTAACAGTGTAGTTAGATTCAATATCCTAGTAAAGTGAAAAAAAAACCAAACCCAAACTGTCATGATAGTAAAGCTACTCAAAAGGGAGAAGATGATTAACTAAAAAGTGGATAAAAGCATAAAAATATTGCAGACAGCATGGAGACTGCAGGATCAGACTAATTTTTTCTACCAGAGTTAATGTACATCACAAATCAATGTTTTAGGTTGAGTAAGTGTATCATAAATCAGAAAGGACTTGAAGAAAATTTTCAAAAAAAAAAAAACCCCAAACCCCCCACCTGTTAAAGGAAGAGGAAGGAATGTCTCAAAAGTAAGAAATCTTTTAAAATCTGCCTAAATGAGTGAAGTAAAAATAGACATCTGTGGGGCTGATAGCTGGTGTAACCATAGAATGATTACTCAAGGACAATAAGACCAGAGGGGGAAAAAAAAAAAATTATCTGCATCAGTGTTTGTTATACAAAAAGTTAGTAAGAGTCCTAAATTGTTTCTATCTTTTAGTGGCTAACAAGATTGAAGAACTCAAAACTGTCATCAATGGAATATACTTTAGAACAAATTGTCAAAAATTTGAAGATTTTACTTGGACTCAGGGGTCTGAAAGGAGTTCAGACAGACAATTTTTGGATTGCAGTGGAGAGAAGGATATTGCTTATAGTCAAAAGAACCTCAGTATTAGACAAATATGAAGGGACAAAAATGGTATTAATTTGTTTAAAATTAGTCTAAGATTGCTTTAGAGAACCACAGATTAGAGAGCAAGGTATCCAACAGATTGGTAAAAATAATATCAAAGAATAAAATAAACAGACCCATAAATAAATATTAATATCATGATGATGAGACTTAGAATTTTGTAGAAGAAAGTAATACCTTACGAATTCCTCAGAGGTTTGAAAGGCTAAAGAGATGTATCAAAAGAGAATCTGGTTTATCTAATGTACATGAATTTTGATAAAGCTTTGGCAAGGTCTGTTGGTAGAGGCTCCTAAATGAAACAGGAAGGTGCTGTCATGAATTAATAATTGCTTAGAAGCCAGAAAACAACAAAAAGAAATAAATGGTTTTCAGAGCAGAAAGAAAGGTTGAGCATGAGGTCCCACTCTGATGTTTGTCACTCAACATTTTTATAAATGTTCAGAAAAATGGCATGAATGAAGAGGTGACAAAATCTAATGACAATATAAAATTATTCAACATAATAAAAATTATTGCTTCCTGTGAAGACCTGATGAACGATCTTGCAATACTGAGAACTGCAAAGATAGAATGGCAGATGATAAGGCTGAGCAAAGAGACTGATAAGAATAGCAGTTAGTCCTATTAGTGGTTTCTTCTTGTTACTTTTTCACCTTATTTAAATTATCTTGATCTAAAATGAAAGGTGAATTAGACTGGGGCTCTTTGTGGGTA
The DNA here is from genome assembly GCA_033439905.1 of Ceryle rudis. NCBI lineage: Eukaryota > Metazoa > Chordata > Aves > Coraciiformes > Cerylidae > Ceryle > Ceryle rudis. Next base: position 11,641 of record JAAGNO010029415.1, read on the forward strand.
AAAACTCTGGCAGAACATTACTAATATTTTCTGTGTTCTCTACCTGTGTTGTATTAACACTTTCACTCAGTGGAGCAATGTGGAAATCAACCAAGAAAAGGATATTTTCATGCTTTCCAGTATCAACAATCCGAGTCCAAATAATTTTGTTTTCATCTAAAAAAAGTCCCAAATGATTGCTATAAATAACAGAGACCTTCTCACAAGAATTAGTTTCATCTATTGGCAAATTATTTAAAGAGGAAGAGGAAGGGTTTTTTTGTCACTTAACATTTGGCAAACATTGTCCACCTTGCCTTACACTGATCTGAATCTCCCTTTTGAAGAAGAAGACACTGTAGGTATATGTTTGTACATTATTGCCTTTCATATTAATTATGTAATAAATTTCATCTGTGTGCATCCTCGACAGAGATCGAATCTGAAATGTCAGATGGATCCACCAAGAGGACAAGGAACTGGAATAGCATTCCAAAATACTTGTGGAATATATACATGCAAAAAAATATGAATGCAGTAAAACACCATTAAAGTGCTTTTATGATAATGATTCTCCTGGGATATTGAATCCCAAAGTAGGCCCTGTATTTGATAGTTATTTGGGTTGGATTTTACTTTTTCTTTTTTCCTGAAAGCATCAGTTTGCAAGCCCTTCTGTGCGAATTTTCTCTTTGTAGCCAGATGGGAAGAATTTCCTTGCCTTTCTCAAAACTCACTGCACATGAAATGTAGTATCTGCGTGTTGGAGTATCAGTCAGCCCCCTTGAGTCAGTATACATGCTATTTTACTAGGCATAAATGTTAGCAGCTTTAATCAGGAAAGTGTCCATCTGAAGAGGCAGGGACTGTTACAAAGAGGTCATCTGTAAAAGCCTTACTCTGACAAAACCTTTGATATCACTGATATCCCGAAAATCATAGAATCACAGAATGGTTTGGGTTGGAAGGAACCTTAAAGATCATCTGGTTCCAACCCCCCTGTCATGGTCAGGGACACCTCCCACTAGACCATGTTGCTCAAATCCCCATCCAACCTGGTCTTGAACACTTCCAGGGATGGAGCATCTACAGCTTCTCTGGACAATCTGTTCCAGTGTCTCACCACCTTCACAGAGAAGAGCTTCTTCCTAACTTCTAATCTAAATCTACCCTTTTTCAGTTTGAAGCCATTACTCTTTGAGATATCACTACAACTCCTTGTAAAAAGTTCCTCCCCAGCTTTCTTGCAGGCCCCCTTCAGATACTGAAAGGCTGCAATAAGGTATCCCTGGAGTCTTCAGTTCTCCAGGCTGAGCAACCTCAGCTGACTGATCATCTTTGTGTCCCTCCTCTGGACCTGCTCCAACAGATCCATGTCATTGTGCTGAGGGCTCAGGAGCTCAATGCAGTACTCTGAGTGGAGTCTTACGAGAGTGGAGTAGAAGGAGAGAATCACCTCCCTCAAGCTGCTGGCCATGCTTCTGTCGATGCAGCCCAGCACATGGTTGGCTTTCTTGGATGCACTTGTATATTGTAGGCTAATGTTGAGCTTTTCATTAACCAACACCCCCAAGTCTTTCTCCTCAGGACTGCTCTCAATCCAGGCTCCACCTAGCCTGTATTTGTGCATGGGATTGCCCAAACCAAGGTGCAGAACCTTACACTTGGCCTCATTATACTTCATGAAGTTGGCATGGGCCCATCTCTCAAACCTGTCAAGGTCACCATGCTGTTTGGTGTTTGCAAACTTGCACTCAGTTCCACTGTCTATGTCACTGACAAAGTTGTTAAATGACACTGGTCCCAGTACTGATCCCTGAGGAACACAAAATACCTTTGCTTTGCAGATGAGAGAAACATGCTAGAAAATGTAGATTAGATTTTCATGGCAAATTAATAGAAAAAAAAAGTATATATATTTCTTTTTCATAATGTATAGACAAAGGTGTATCATTTTCTCAAATGGTAACAGAAGTGGTTTAGCACATCCACATCAGCAGAGAATCTGACTAGGAGAGTTTAATAATGTTATGGTATCAGAAAGGCATAGACTATATTTATTGTAGCAGAGACCTTCAGTCAAAATGAAAGAAAATAGAAATTTTTTTGGAAGTGTAATAAACAGTAATATAATTATTAAGTCTCCTCATATATGAAGAGAGAGCTATCTCTGTGAAGAGGCTGGCAATCGTCAAATGCTTTGAAGCAGCTGGTGGCATAGAGCTGTTCAGGCATGCAGCAAAACCCCTGCTTTTGGTATGTTCTGCCCTCAGCATGAATCTACACCTGTGCCGCAGAGTGGAGGACTGCACAGGAGAACTTAGAACAACTTTGTATCTGGAATTTCTCAAGGTTATAAACCACTATTCCCTGATAAGGCAATAAAGCAAAATCAAAAATTCATTATATTCCTTTGTCTCTGTCTGAATGGCACTTAACACTTTTTATACCCAAATATGTGCTCTCACAGACACAATATATCTTATGCAGGGTATGAGGACTCTGGGGAGGCAGATTTGCAATATTTTGGTCTCCCAGATGGACAGAATTATGCTCATTTATTTCATTAATGGGCATAACTCATTATTTCTCCATCACAGGAAAGTAAACTTTGGGTGATTTTGAGTTCTCAGTTACGATTAAATTACATTTCAACCAATCTTGGTGTTACTGGTAGTATAGATTTGTAATTTACTGTCTTTTCCAATGCAACACCTATGAAGCATGATGTTGGTTGCTAGGCTAAAACCAAACAGAAATAGTAAGGCTAAACAGGTATGAAATCATACAACAGGATTTTCCAGGTCAGAAAGAATAAAAATATTTTGTCAGACATCATCCCTTTAAAACCTTAATTAAACCAGTTAATCTACCCAGCATTCAGAGTTGTAAAACCCTTAGCTAAACAGAGACCACTGGAATGGGAATTTTTGGTAAAACAAAAGGTCTACTTTTTGTTTTCTTTGCTTCAGCAAGAAGACTTTATAAACATGTACCTCCACAGTGTATTTATTTGGGAACAGTGTGCATAAAATTGTGCAAATCATCTTTTCTGACAGTAATGAGAGATCAAGAAACTTATCTCTTCAGTGACTATGTGTAAGTAATGGTGTTAATACTGAAATTACTTCCAAAATGTAGAATGGTGTTTTCTTTTCAAAGGAAAACTCTCCAGCCTTCTTTCAATTACCATTCCCATCAGACATTCCTCTGATCAGATATTCATCTGATCCATGCGGCCCAGTAGGAAACATATATGTAATTTTTTTTTAGGTCTATGGGATACTGCTTTACATATCCAGATGCTAGGATAGGTTTTTTAGGTTTGTGGAGGGTGTGGGCATTGTGTATTTCTGCTTGAAATGATGACTGTAAGAGAGGAACTAATGGTGACTCATTGGTAGAAGTCAGTGAGAGCTCAGCAGCTCTGTAAAAAGCTACATTTAACTGTGTTCAAACCAGGGAGATTTTGTGCTGGACTGATGCTGCAGAAATCTTTATGTCCATCTGAGTGCCAGGTGTATTCTCAAACCTTTGCACATACAAATTAGACCTGGCAATATCATAAAGTTAGGAAAAAAAAAAAAAAAAAGTCTTTCAATTAGTGTAAACATTTAAGTGTCAGTAATGTTTTGAGCTGATGCTCTGGAAATATGGACACTTTATAGTGTCTTGACTTGTGGTAAGGTGTCAGTCTTGGTACATGACATCAGGACCTGAGCTGTTCTTAGGGTTAATTCCTGGGCTAGTTTTGTTAGCATCTTGGAAACAGTGCCAGAAGTTGTCACCTGAAAGCTGTTATAGTTTAAAAAATGTCCTGTAAACAGAGAAGCTCCACACTGACACTGCAGGTTCATACCATAGATGAGCAATATTTTGTGGTCAGGCTGTTTGGTGCTGAGCACTTTAAACAGTAGCAAGTGGTTTGCCTTTCTTTGCCTTTTCATCAGTGGAGAGGAATCTCTCTTTACCCTTGCACTGTCTTTGACTTTGAGCTGTCAGAAGCTGGGGCAGACTCTGTGTGATTTTTATGTGCCTGACTCAGTCCGTGGATGAATGCCTTGCAACAGCCAGGACAGTTACTAAAAGGAACTGAAAGGGACTAAATTCCTGCTCCTTGTCACTCAGAATACAATCAAGATTTGCTGACTCAGTGACCTTTAGAAGTGTTGACTATTATTGAAAATACTGACTTTATTGAACATTGGGCTAGAATCCCTGCTTTCCTTGTTCTAATTTTGTCCCTATTTCTTATAACTCAAAGTTATCTGGACTTGAGGATTTTAGCAACGTTATTTAATCATGCGCCTGCAATCTAAACTCACCTGACTAACAAACAGCCCTATCCACATCCAGTGAGTGGCACTGTTATTTAAAAGCAGAGGTATAAACACATGGGAGAGACAAAGGTATCTTTGATAATCTGGACTGTTTGGGTGAGACATTCCCATAGAGAGTGTGACCTCTCATTCTTCTGTCTTGTGTTTTCTCAGGGGTGAGCTGTGCACACACCTAAGTAGACACAGGTTGGTTCCAAGGGGGAATCAGAAAGGCTTTGCATTTTATACAGAATCTAATCCTTGATACCTGGAAGAATTTCTAAGTATCTCAAACATCCCTGGAAGGAAAAGAAGCAATATGATTTTATCTGCTGTCAGGATGTCAGAAAATAAGGGAGAGGCTCAGTGCCTACATTTTCCTACCTCTGACTCCCTGATCTATTGAAAAGGTTAGTAATATAATTGAGGCAGCATCTTAGAAAGAAGTCATAGGTGGAGATTAGAATCAAGATATTCACAGAATCACAGAATTGTCATAGTTGGAAAAGACTTCTAAGATCACTGTGTCCAACTGTCAACAACAACAACAAAACAAACACAAAAACAACAACAAAACCAACAGCCAAAGAGAAAAAAGAACACAAAAAAAATCCCCTCACAGTCCCAGTAGAGCATGTTCTGCAGTGCCTTATCTACATGTTTTGTGAATACCTCCAGGTATGGTGACTATATGACCTCCCTGGGCAGCCTGTTCCAGCACCTCATTATTCTTTCAGTATAGAAAGTCTTCCTAATACCTAGTCTAAACCCCTCCCTGATGCAACTTGAGGCCATTTCCTCCAGTCCTGTCATTTACTTGAGAGGCCACACCCTCCTCACTCCAACCTCCTTTCAGGTAGTGATAGAGAGTGATGAGGTCTCCCCTCCGTCTCCTCTTCTCCAGACTAAACAATCCCCATTCCCTCAGCCTTTCCTCATAGGATTTATTCCCAGACCCTTCACCAGCTTGGTTGCCCTTCTCTGAACTCGCTCCAGCACCTCAATGTTTTGTGGGGAGGGGCTCAGAACTAAACACAGTACTTGAGGTGTGGCCTCACCAATGCCGAGTACAGGGGCACAATCACTTCCCTTCTCCTGCTGATCACACCGTTTCTGATCCAGGCCAGGATGCCATTGGACTTCTTGGCCACCTGGGCACACTGCCAGCTCATGTTCAGCTGGCCATCCACCAGCACCCCCAGGTCCTTTTCTGCCGGGCAGCTTTCCAGCCACTCCTCCCGAAGCTTGTAGCGTTGCCTGGGTTATTGTGACCCAAGTACAGGACCTGGCACTTGACTTCATACCATTGGCCTTGGCCCATCATTCTAGGCTGTCCAGATCCCTCTGCAGTACCTTCCTACCCTCAAGCAGATCTACACTCCCACCCAATTTCGTGCCATCTTCAAACTTGCTGAGGAAGCACACAATCCTCTCATTTTGATCTTAGATAAAGGTATTGAACAAGACTGGACCCAAAACTGAGGCCTGAGGGACACCACTGGTGACTGGCCACCAAATGGATTTAAATCCTTTTACCACAACTCTCTGGGCCTGGCCAGACAGCCAGTTTTTAACCCAGCAAGGAATCCACCTGTCTATACCATGAGCTGATAGCTTCTCTAGGAGAATGCGGCAAGAGATAGTGTCAAAGGCCTTACTAAAGTCCAGCTAGACAACATACTGCCTTTCCCTCATCCACTATGTGGGTCACCTGGTCATAGAATGAGATCAGGTTGGTCAAGCAGGACCTGCCTTTCCTGAACCCATGCTCTCTGGGCCTGATCCCCTGGCTGTCCTGCATTTGCCATGTGAGTTCACTCAAGGTGAACCTCTCCATGAGGTCAGGCTGACAGGTCTGTAGTTTTCCGGATCCTTCTTCCAGCCCTTCTCGTAGATGGGCATCACATTGGCAAGTCTCCAGTCATCTGGGACTTCCACTGTTATCCAAGACTGTTGATAAATGATGGAGAGAGGCTTGGTGAGATCCTCTGCCAGCTCCCTCTAGGGTGGATCCCATCCAGTCACATGGACTTGTGGGTGTCCAGGTGCCCTATCAGGTCATTAACTGCTTCCTCCTGGATTATGGGGGGGTTGTTCTGCCTTCTGTCCTTATCTTCCAGCTCAGGAGGCTGAATACCCTGGGGATAGCTGGTGTGACTAATAAAGGCAGCGGCAAAGGCAGCGGCAAAGGCAGCATTAAGTGTCTCAACCTTTTCCTTATCCTTGGTTGTAATGTTCCCCCCTGCATCCAATAAAGGATGGAGATACTCCCTGTCTGTTTGCAACGCCAAGGAAGTTATCTTCAGTGTGAAAGCAGGATATTCAGGATCCTTCTGAACTGGTGAATAAGACTGAATTAGGGAATTGGTTGGGAGGAAGGAACACCTTAGTTTGAGGGTCCAGTTTTCTCTAGGCTTATAATTATTCAGAGCTTTAAAAATGCTTCTTTTTCCTTAAGCAGGATGTTAAAATGTTGCAAAAGAGGCCATTGTTTCACTCACAAAGTCAAACTGGGTGTGCAGTAGTTTTAATGACCTTATAAATGGTGCTCATATCATCACTTCAAAGAGATACACCAAGGCTTTTCTGTGGACAGGTGGTAATCAAGGCCCGGTATTCTCACACTTGTACTTCCAAATTTGCACACCACATGTCTAGGTGGCCAGTGATATTGCTGCTGCCACATGAAAAAGAGGTCATTAAGTATGATTTAGGTTTATGCTGGATTATTATTCTACTCTTGCTCATACTGTTTTATACTTTGCTAGGGACATGTTTTACTGAAGTCCCTGTTGCTTGTAAGAAAAGTCAAATCCCTTTTCTCAGTTGACTTGCATTAAAAGCTTGTGGGACATGGTATTATTCAGTAGGAGTTAGTGTGACAAAAGCTGTCCCTTGATTTGAGGACACTATTTCTTCTTTTCATATATATATATATATATATATTTCTTTTTTTTTTCCCTTTCTTTTTGAAAATGTAATAGACTAACCAGCCAAATTAACAAGTCTGATGATCAGCCTGGTGAGTGATTGAGACATCAGCACACTAATTAGACCTCCTTACACTAGTTTGTGGTTTGTTCCTAAGTTCACAGTTCTGCGAAGAGTTTGATACATATCATAGAATAGAAGAATGAAATGGTGTATAGTGGCTATCATTACCATTATACATAAGTAAATAACACTGAGACATGTAGCAGTAATTGTCTCTTCAAAAGTCTTCTTTTCCTGATAATGAAGGATGCATTTGAGTCAATGTCATTACTCCTACCAATTTTCTTAGGAACAGAGCAGGGCCCTTATTTCCTCCTCTATTAACTGGAGGCTACTTTTTCCACCCTGTCCCAGCTGCATACAGACACATCAGTATATGGGGAGCACTGAAGAGGAAAAATAGGGCCAAGAAACTGGTTGTGACTCCCTGATTCAGAGCCGATAAGACAATTAATCTGGCAGAGTTGCCTAGGGCCAACCCTATTTTATAACACAAGAAGAAGTAATCTTAGACAATTTACATCATGACTAACAGAAGTATAACTAGTATCCCTTCTTTCATCCATGTGCTGCCTGCAGGATTCCTGGGGCTTTTCACTGGTACTTTAGGCATGTGGAAGGAGATAAAACACCTTCTTACAGATTTTTACCAGTGTAGTATTTTTCTGTGCAAAGACATTTATCACAAGCCTCTGGCTGCTTTGAGCCTACAGTGACTCAGCTGATGTAAAAGAGGTAGAGAAATGTCAGAAAATTTATGAATCCAGCCAATGAAACCTTTTACCACAGTCTTCTTTTTTCAATGTTTCATCTTATCCTTTGTTTGTTACAATATTGATAGAGTCATAGATTGTTTTAAATTAGTTTTCATGGACAGTGTTAAGAACGACCGATCGTGTCCTGGTTGGGTAAAAAGAAACATATCCAGCTACTCATCCAGAGAAATTATGTTAGATGGTGAATACTTCACATTAACAAAAGCCAGGTTTATTCTTCCTTATTCTAATGCCTTACTTTGGTACGGCTTTAGTGTCTCCTTTTTGAGCTTCTCAGAGCTGTCAGCACATTGTTGCTTAAATAACAGCCCTTGAGGTCTGATGCATTGAGCCATCATCAACAGCTACCATCAAAACTTGCTTTTTCCTCATGGTGAGCATCTCAAGCTTGGTATTTCTATCAGTCCCACAACCTCTCTGCCCTAGTGCCTCCCTCCAATGCTAGTAAACAGATCCTTCACTTCATATTGTTCCACTTCCTAATGTTACCTTTCTGTTCCCATTCACTTTGCACCCTCCCTCCTCTTCCGCTCTTGATTGCCTTTGCTGCTTCTCTAGCTTGTGCTGAGTTGCTGTCATGGGGGAAAAAAAGACATTCCTTGTGGCTGTCTTTCCTGCTTGTCTCTGGCTGGCACAGTGCAGTTAAAAGGAGCAACTGAAACTGCCAAGGTGACTGTTCAGGGATGTATGGGTATTGAATGCCATGTGGCATAAAATGTCTCACTCTGGCTCCCATTTTTCACCACCTCTAATATCCAGAGGTTTCCATCATCAGAGGAGTGACAGCAGAGCTTCCCCTCCCTTTTCTGTGATTGTTAGCTCTTGTTAGATGTGCCTGGGGCTTCCAAGCCCTGCTCCTGAACCAGTGGGAGGCTGGATTCAGTAGGGAACCACTAAAAAATTCCTGTCTGTGTACCTGCTGTCATGGTGGGAGCAACAAGGGATTTAGCTGCTATAGCTGCACAAGATAAAAAGCAACAAGACCTAAATCCCTATTGTCCCAGAAAAAGGGCACAGAAATCACTTCATTTACTGCTTTAAGCCTATGCCATCCCTGTAGTTCACTTCCAGTGTAACATAAATATCTTAACGGGTTTGGGAATCAACCCTGCCCTTATTTTAATATGGGGATTTTCAATTATATGTGTGAGTGGTATAACTTGTCCTTGAAAGTGGTGGCTGAAGGAGCTGTGAGCTTTTCCTAGCTCTTTGTTAAATCCACTTTTGTATGGAACACTGGCTGCTATTTTAATACATCTATAACCATTTGTTTTTTAGAGCATTTGTCTCCAAATTCCTTTTTAGTATTGTGCTGAATTTGACTTGATACAAGGCAGAGCCCTTGCCATTTGTCAGGAGAGGCTAATTTTATGATTGTATGACTTATGACATGTGAGTAAAATTTGCTATTACTACTGCCAAAAGCTGCTTCAAATCAGCAAAAGTATCTCAGATGTACATTGTGAATCTTCTTATTAATATGATTTTATTGCAGCTGAGGCCCTGCAAATTAGTAGCTTATCAGCAGAAGAAAAAAGGAAGTTTAAGAAATTAATATTTTTACGTAAGATGTAAGTAGTTATGGGAAATTCTCACTGAGAAAACTGAGGATACATTTGTCGACTAAGCTATTTTTTTTCTAAGTTAAGAAGTTCTTGTTAAAAATAAACAAAATAAAACCGAAGACAGACAGCAAGAGGAGTACTCCTCTTTCCCTGTGGAGATAGTTTAGATTTTCATTATCATTTTTCAAATCCTGTTGCTATCACCATGACAAAAAGACAGAATCCTACTCTGAATATATTAATGAAAAATCTACGGCAAATTCAGAGTCTGGCAATGAGATGCAGTGATTGACATACTTTCCTGATGATTTGGTGCTCTGTCTGCTCCCAGATACGTCACTCACTTTCACCCTGTGAAAACTGTTAGTTTATGAAGGATATCAGGTGTGTGGGTTTCTCCTCCAGATACTTGTTAGAACTAAAGTATAACTTAGGATGGAAGGGACGTCTCTAGATGCATAAAGCAGGGCCTACACTGAAGTCAGGTACAGGTTAGATCACTTTGCTCAGGGCCTTCACCAGTCAAGATCTGAATATCTTTGAGAAAATTTTCACAGCATTTGTAGAAGAACCTGTTGTAGAGTTTGACTACCCTTCCTGTTAGAAGAAGTCTCTTTTTCAGACATCTATTCAGAATTCCCCTTGTTGCAATGAATGTCTCTTGCATCTCATATTTTTCTGGCTTTGTCTTTTCTCTAGCCTCCCATTAGCTGATTGAAGACAGTAATAAGATTTTCCCCTTAGTTTCTCATCTGAAGACTGAAGACAGTTCTCTCAAACTCTTCTACATGTTTCTATGGACTATCTTAAAAAAATCAGTATTTTAGAAAGATGATGGAAGGGAGAAAGGTCATTGTTAGGTTGTCTCAGATGGAATATATACTTAAGAAATATTAGTTCAGGAACTAAAAATGTCAACACATGTGGAGTACAGGTTTTATTTTGTATTTGTCAAAGGTCTGAGAAAGAGAGAAGGGTTCTTATTTTAAGCACATCTAGTTGTGTAACCTTACCTAAAATACAGATTTTCATGTCTCGTACTGTGTCCTCATGTCTTCCAGTTACAAAGACAAGGGAGGGTTTCTAAACCGCATGAATAGTATTCTGCTCTCAGCAGACTTTCACCTAATAGAAGCATCCAAATCACCTCCTCTTCTGAAAAGTCCTTCACAGATATTTCTTCTGCAGAAGTGCTTGGATAAGTATGTGCTCTAGTAGCTGATTGCCACTGTGATAAACAGAAGATTTTTGCCTCCTTGATAATGTGCTACAGGAGAATCACTCCCCGCAATCAATGTGTTTTATATAGCAATATTACATTGCAAGCGGATATTTATTTTGATCTTCAGGAATATATCTGTTTTGATCTTTAGGCACAAGTTAGAATATTTTTCACTCGACATATTTTAAAACATTCCACACAAGTGAATATTTATGTTTTGAATGATTCCCCTCACAGGCATCAGCTTACATATGTAAAACCTGACCTCATTTTTCTGTTTCTCATCCTTTTTGATTCCTCCTCCCTCCATTTCATTAGTGATTGCAATGTTTTCTATTCTAATGTAACCTATAACATGCTGTTGATTCTTTCATTTACTTATGGAAGATTTCAAACAATCGAGCAACATTTCTTATACCCAACAGGAATATGCCTCTGCCTTGTTTTGATCTCTAGTGACACCTTGTCAATATTTCTAGTCTATGCTTATCGTCCTTCATCGAGTTCATTATTCCCCTAGTCTGCCATTCCATGCAAAACTATAATAATTTTCCGCCTTCAGAACAATTATTAACCTGTATTCTTAGACAGAGAAACATTTTGAATTGTGTCACTACAGGAACAACCACAGATAAACAATTGCATATCAGTGGAAATGAGCTCATAAAAGTATAAGGAAACGTTACCAGGAATTAATGCTAAAGCTCTAAATACACATGATTTTTCAATAATAGGAGAAATATACTTTCAACTTGAGATGCTGTAACAAAAGCAGCTTCATCAAAGAACGACCATCAAATTACATCTGGACAAATTGGTGAATATCTGAAATATTTTTGTGCCTGGTTATTTCTCTTATTTCAAACTATCTTGTTGTTTGTTTAAAAATCCCACTAGAAGAGTTTTTCTGGTAAACAGACAGGAACAGCCATATGGGATTATACAGAAGATATTTTAGACCTAAGTCTTTACTATCTTTTGAGGTAAGCTCTAAAGCCATCTTACTGTCAGTGTGCTGCTCCATGTGGAATTTTTCACGCTTAGTCCCAGGCACCTGGCCTATATGTAAGCAAACTGCTAGCATGCCTCTGTGCCCTGCACTACTCACCCAATTACAACAGGCTGTGGGATCTGAAGAGGTGTAAAGTACCTGGTGCACCATCTTTTACACAGCTGGGTATCAGATACTTCAAAGGAAGTTTCATGAATATTCATGATGAACAGTTCTGAAAGCAATTCTGAGTCACAAAAACATAGGGCAAATTGGAAGCGACCTCTAGAGGTCATCTAATCCAGTTCATTGCTCAAAGGCTAATTAAATCAGGTTGCTCAGAGGTGTGTCTAGTCGTGTCTTGAACATCTCCAAGGATGGAGATCCCACAACCTGTCTGGTCACCTGTTCCAGTATTTGACCACTCTTATGGTAAAAATATTTTCCTTATATCTAATTGGAATTTCCCCTGTTTCAAGTTGTGTCCAGTGCCATTTTTTTCCTAATGCTGCACACCTCTGAAGAGAGTCTTGCTCCACCTTCTTTGTATATTCTGATCAGGTAGCTGTAGGCAGCAATACAGGTCTCCGCTGATTGTTGTCATCTCAAGAACGAACAAAATAAGCTCTCTTAGTATCTCCTCCTGTGTCATATATTCCAGTCCCTGGTCAGCGTGGTGGCCCTTTGCTGGACCTGATCCAGTATGTCCATGTCTTTTTTGCACTGGGAGTCCAGAACTGGACACAGCACCCCGGATGTGTCTCACCAGTGCTCAACAGAGGGGAATAGTCATCTCCCTTGACCTGCTAACCATGGTTTTGGCTAGTATATTCAAGGGTGCAATTGGCCTTCTTTGCTGCTAGGGCACACTGTTGTCTCATGTCCAGCTTGTTGCCTGATAGGACCTACAGGTCCTTTTCTGGAGAGGTGCCTCCCAGACAGTATCCTATTAGCCTGTTGTTGCATGGGGTTATTCCATCCAAGATCTTGCACACATTTTTGTTGAAATTGATGAAGTTCCAGTTTGCACATTTTTACAGCCTGTCTTTGTCTCTCTGAATAGCAGCCCTGTCCTCTAGCATACTGACTGTTTTTCCTGACTTAGTGTTGTTCCCTGCAGACTTGATAAGAATGCACCCTGTCCTGCTGTAGGGACTGGTAATGAAGACATTAAACAGCAATGGGACACTAAATACCCTAGCTGAGGGATGCTGCTAGTTACTGTCTGACAGCTGGACTTTGCACCACTGATGACAACAGTTTGCTGTGTCACATTACCAGGGATGGAGGTGAGGCTGATCAGTCTTTTGTTAGTTACTTGGATCCTCGTGCTTGCCCTTCTTGAAGAGGGATGAGGACTTGATACAAAGATTACTGCTCTGAAACTCCCGGTGGTTAATAAGTGCTCTATGCCTTAAACCATAAGATTTTAAAATCCTCACAGACCTTTCATAGTGTATATTGACTTTCATGAAATAAATAAATAAATAAAATCATGTAGATTTCTTGGCTCTAAAACCAATTTGGGTCAGCAATATGCTCAGGCTAACTATAGAGGCAAATAGTTTAAGCTGTTCCTTTCAGTTGTTGCTCCTGGCTATCATCCAGTACTGACTTTTAGACATTATTCTCCTTACTAGCACATCTTTATGAGGTCCCTACAGAAAACCTTGCAATCTTCTCCAGTCTTGCCAAATGAAATAATTTTCTGACATCTGCAAATTTGCCTGCCTCACCATTCTTATCTTCTCTCAGTGATTTTACCCATACTAAAGAGATGAGGTTCTACCATATATTGGTCCTATCTTGTTCCTTGAGGTGTCTTAGAAGACTGTTCTGTTTTTTGGTTTTGTTTTGTTTGGGTTTTTTTAAGACTGTTTTAAATTATTTTTTTGTCAAGATTAACTGGTAGTAAAATAAAGCCCTGTGATCTGTAATTCCCCAGATCCCTACTACGTTTTTTAGACCTCGAACAGTTGCTACCCTTTAGGCATCCAATATGGCTGCTCATTTTAACCAGAGATTGCATATTTTATTAGCTGTTAAATCCCTTCTGTCTTCAGCACCTGCAGAGTTTTTGGATACGTACCAGACAGTCCTAGTGAGTTGTTGCTGTTCAACTTGCCAGTTTGTTCCAGATTTTTTTCTTGTACCTTTGTTCATCTTGAGTCTCTGTGGCCTGTCTTTACCACTTGAAATTTCTGATTCTGGATTAGTGAGTACATAATTTTGTTGTGAAAAGGTGGGAAGGGATTATTCAAAGAATTATTTTAGTTTATTTCCATTGTTCCTTCTTTTTAGCTTTTGCTTATCTTGTCCGGGAATTTGCTGATTTACTCATGACTTCTTGTTTCTGTAATAGCTAAAAAATTTAACCAGGCTTGTATTACATATGGCAGTTATTTTCCTTATTCCCTCTTTGCTCTTCTATCTTCTTTCCTGCACCTTGCCAGTGGTGGCTTGCTATTTTCCCAATTGACTTGTCTTGTGTCAGATTTCTTTCTTCTGAATGAGGCCAACAGCACATCAGTAACTTTTTAACTTTCACTTACCCAGCTAATTTCCTAGGCAATTGGCTCATTTTTTTTTTTTATTCGTCAAATAATTTATCCATGAGGAGAAACATTTAAGGTGTTTCCATTATAACAAGAATAATTTAAATAATGGTCTGGGGAAAGCCCAACTAAGCATTAGCGGTATGGAAACCGTGTTGATCAGTCCAATAAAGGTGCTACTGTTAATTAAGGATCAGTATGCATTTCATCAATGGAAACTGAAGAAGAAATGTCAGGAGATAAGGAAATGAGAGATTTTCCAGCATGAAGTGTTTAAAGCAGTAACTCTGAAGTCATCTTTAACAACTCCTATAGACAGCAAAAAATTCAAAGCACTTGACAATGGCCTTTAAGGTGAAGGATGAATACCGAGGGAGAAACAAAAAACCAGCACCCAAACCACACACATATAAAACCATCTTCTGGATTTATAGATTGCTACAGGGTACTGAAGGTGGTTATCTTCTTTTATTTCTGTAAATCTCTCCATGTGAATGTGTTCATCCAGATAAAGAATCAGTAATGTTGACGTGCGGAAATCAGACTCCACAACTAGGATAGTTGTAAAGTAGGTATGTTTATTACGGTGCTGGGTGCAAGGGGGATCATTCCTCCTAACTTGCACACCGAGGTGTCCTGCAAGCAGGTATTTATTACACTAAATCATGCATATTCAATAGACTTGGCTACATATTCATTATATGGGGTTGGATTATTGCAATCAGTTCCGGGAACTCATTATTATGGGCCTCCTCCCATTGGCGCTTGCGCACTGCCGTCTGGTGGTCGTGGGCCGGGGTCTTCAGGGGTCTTTGGGAGGAAGGCTCCCAGTATTCCTCACGGTGTACTTTTCACCTTTGGTTCAAAATGCTGACGTGACCCAGGCTTCTAATCGCAGAACTGGTGTGGTCCGGCCTATCTCTGGCAGCCCCTCTTGTTAACAAAGAGTTCTTATCTACAGGCCCTGCAAGATGAGCTAAGGCTCACGAGACAATCACTAATTGTTCTGCCTTTTGGTGTCTCAACATCCCCTCTCCTGTTCTTATCTTAGGAGGCCCAAGGTACAAAGGATTTTGCATTTGCAAGGAAGCAAGTTGAGCAACACTTGTCTTCCCAACAGAGCTGTTTCCTCACTACAAATGTTACTTGTATTGTAGCTCTACAGTGTAAAATACTGATAACTTTCTTAAAGATTACTGATGACCTTTTTTTAAAATATTTATTCAGAAATCCATATATATTTGTGATTTTTAAGAGTAAAGCAACCTTGTATTTATACCTAGAAGGGAATACTTTGTCAGCCTCAAACCTAGCTTAAGAGATCTGTTTTTCTAGTTTTGTTATTCCTGGCAACAACAGAAATCCACAAGGGCTTCTTTCTTCATAACCTGCAGGTTTCTCTACCCTACAGCAATTCTGAGTACTTAATGAGCTAGTCTCTGAGCTAGATGTAGGAAGGAGATGTATTTGCAACAAAATAAAATTGCCAGTGGAAGTTTGAAAAGTGAACAAGCTATCACTTTCTTTCTCTCCCCATTTTCATCATAATATCACAAATTAAGTTACCTTTTATTCTCTTGGAAAGGCCTTTGTAGATACAAATCCAAATGGTTATAACATAAAGACAGTTCATTCCTCCTACTAGTCTCTAATTCAGTTTGCATCTCTGCCACTGTGTCTCAGACAAAAAGTAAAGCTTGGTGGAGAAAGACACTGACTTTTAAGAAACTTCTAAGTTAGAAAAAAAATGTAGCTTTTTGGATGGGTAAACAGGAGTGAAAGAGCCTTTAGTCATTTTGTTTTCAGAATTCTGAAATGCTGAAGCTTTGCAGCACTCAGCTTTAATAACTAACTGTTTTGAACATATCCAGAAACACAGCCTGCACCCAGGAAGTTTCCCTGACTCTTTTCAGGAGCTCACTGACTCTAGCATATTTGAACTACACTGCGTCTGCTAAATGCTGGCCTGCATCATGCCTGTGAAGTGCTGCCCTTCAAAAGTAGTGCAAAAGCTGAATCATTTCACAGGCAGTCAGAGAGTGGCTTCTGGTCAGGAAGGATGAACGCTCCAATATTCATTATGTTGCATCCTCAACCCTCCTCGCATCCATGAGAGATGCCATCTGTGCTCATGAGAGAATGGAGACTGCATTTGTAGCCAACCACTCTACATGCTATACAAAGTGAGAATCTGCTTTGCATGCCACCTCCCTTAGATTCATCTCTTCCCTCAGGAAAATGGTATTTACTAATGTTGTTTATTTTGTTTTGTTCTGCTTTTCTGAATCTAGAACTTGTAGAAACGTAAGTACTGTCAAGAAGGGAATCCAGATAGGGTTTTTTTTTCCAAATAAATTTGGAAATTTTGCTGCAAATTGTTTTCACTGATTTTCTTGCTGATACTTTGTGAGGGATACTGGCCACAAGAGTTTTTCTAATTGGAAAACAAATGTCAAGAAGTATATGTATGAAATAGCAGTCTTCCTTCTTTTACATTCCTAAGTGAAAAACTTAACTCATTCATTTTGAAATAGTAGTAGTTTACATGCAAATATTAAAAATCACAAATTGAAAGAGAACCTTCATGGAGTCTTTTCCTTCCAAATTACTGACTGTTGAAAATATAAAATAAGAAGCATTTGTTCCAATCAAGAAGTGACTCAGGTTTCCTTCCAGATATCCTTTCTTTTCCTTTACTGGTGGAATCGCATAGCACTCCTTTCACAGCCTCTGCAGTCTGATTTGTGCATCACAGAACAAGCAGAACAATTTCTATGCTTTAGGTGAAATGGCTGGGGCGGCTGAAATGAATGATGATTACTAGGATTTCCATTGTGAAGTCAAGTGAACAGAAAATACTACAACAGCAAGGATCCTTCAAACTAACATAAGCACTGGAACTGTAACTTTTAAAGGCCCTTATTTCATTATTCTAATTGCGTGACCACTGCCTTAATGCCATTTTTGTGCATTTAATGGTCTACATCTGTGAAAAGCTAAAAGGTACCTATGCACAATCTATCAGCATGTCTTAAATGCCTAATCCAGTACTGTGTTTCAGCACAACAGCATGGTATTCTCATGCGATGTAAGTTCACCGTAGACCTGAAGCAAATGCTTTGTAGTGGAAGAACAGCCAGCTGTAATTTTTGTGGAAAGAAGAAGACAGGTGGAAAGCTGAACCTACCTATGAGAACACACATGCAGATGTTGTATCCATCTACGAGTGCTGGTTGAATAAACATTTGATTCTCCAGTGAAGCTTTCCAGACTCTAAATTATCTTCAGCAGACATGCGCTAATAATAAGTTTAATAATTTATACATTGTTTTTATATTCCAATAAAGTATTTCAAAGCAGCCCAGTTTTCTGTACATGGCTCAGAAAGGGGTCAGGAAGTATCCCAGTTTCAAGTAGAAAATGTAGATTTTCATGTCATTCTTAGTGGGGACAATAAAAAAAGTCAGGCAGTACTTTAATGTAACAGTGTTGCCCATCTTTAGTTTTGAAAAGGAATTTCTCAAAGCCTCTGTTCAAAAGAAGTATTTCTATTTTAATTTTTGAATTTTGTTACTGGAGATCAGCAAGGTCAAGATGCCTGCCTTCCAAAGGCATTGTCTCCATATCATTTGATTGCAGGCATCTCTACCATAAACATGTTCCAATGACTTGTCTTCTGAGTGATGAAAATTAGCAGGCTAGTTCACACTACCATCCGTCTTTTAAGATGCTGTGGCCATGCATCCTAAGAAATAGGCTATCCAGTCTCAGCTTGTGCAAACTGTCAGGAGGAATTCCCCAGACTCTTGTAAATTGATTCTTTCATTGCTTCATTATTCCCTGGATGTAAAACATTTCCTGCAAAGGGCAAAAAGCACAGATACTAATGCCTCTCAGAAGCTAGAGGGAATTTCCTGACATGTAATCTGTGTAGTGTTTCACCCCAACTAATTCCTAAACCTAAAATTTAAAACTTTCAAAAAATGATGATTTTCTCTGATGATCTTTGTATGATGCAGTCTGAGAGCATCATATGAACTAGAATGTTTCAGTTGTTTTGCCAGTGTGGTACATCTTTCAATTTTTTAGTCCCGGTGTTTTGAATTTAGAAGTTGCGGTAGTTTTAACAATGAGAGTTTTACTGAGTACAGCATTTCAAGGGATTTACTTGAACTCCCACTATTTCGCAACCTAGTGGCCTATTATCTGAGACTCTACTATGTCAGAATGGACCAATGCAACACTTGCTCTACAACCTTGTCCAAGAGAAAAATCTAGCCCTTAATTTCATCCTTTTCAGACATCTTCAGTAATTCTGCTGCTTTCTGGAGATGTGATATGGATAAGAAAAAGGAATCTGTAAATAGAAGATGTCAGTAAGGGTGCATTTGAACTGTATTTTGCACCTCTGACCCTTAGCCTGCCTTGTCTTTGCAGTGATGTAATTTAAGTAATGCTTAATATGAGCCTTGTGTAGGTTTATACTGAAATCTAATTAACACCAGCAAAACTTGAATGAGGAAAAAATGGCAAGTCTTTTCTTAAGAAATTCAGGTTTATTCTTCAGGAATAATCCACAATGGGCCATGATGGTATTGCTTGCTGAAACTCCTTTTCAGGGAAATTGATGCTAGCCAAAGGGAAGCTGACACAGTTGCTAGTTCTTTTCTTTTTCAATACAATGGATCAACTTGGACATACAGAAATGAAGCCAAAACCACTGATAAATCCACTTTGAGCCATTCTGCCCATTCAGATTCTGAGTGTCTTCCTATTTAGTAGAAATCATCACAGAGAACAGGCTATTAAAAACCAAGCCAAAAATAATACTGATAAATATGTGATCAGAGAAAGACAGAGTCCCCAGATAAAAGATTAATAATGGCTGAATGGTCTTAACATATTTCCTTTGATTCATGGGAGCATGGTTATAGCACAGGGAAATGCCATTGCTTTCAGATGAAACAAATGGCTCTGTATTGACTATTGAAAGCAACAGATGTTCTGCAAACCAGTACTTCCACAAAGGGACAGTCTTGGAACTATTTTGTAAACAACCTAGCTTAAATTTTAATACATGCACTTTGAGGCTGGCCGTGTGACAGAAACTTGTACAGATGGGTCCTGGAAGCTGTGCAATACAAAGGGCATGTAACTGAATTTGGAAAGCCTCAAGCAGCCTGGTTTGTTGTTTGGGAAGGAAAGTCTGAGTGCATTTGCCTATGCTTGTGTATTTTCTCTGTACATGCATACAAAGAAAATGTGATTTTTGGTTTTTTCTTTAAAATGATTAGTTATATCTGTCAATAGGTAATAAGCAAACAATATAAAACTATATATATGTCATTTTCTGAAACTTTTTTTTCCCATTTGACTGTTTTCTTTCATTAAGTGATGAGCTTATGAATGGGTACTTAATGAAAACATGGTTGAAAAGCAGCTGCAAAACTCCAGTGATATTATGAAGCCACTGAATCAGTGTACTTCAGGTCTTTGTCTCAGGTGTGATTCCCACAGTGTACAGCTTCCAAGGTACATCAGAGCACCATGAGGTCCTTACCAAATGAGCATTTTCTGATGGTACATAATGATAAAGGCAAAAGGGGGAACTGCTCTGATGAACACGTGTCCAGCATGCAGCAGACACACGTACATCTTTGGTGTCTAATTCTTATCAACTCTGCCTGCTTATTTTCAGGGAGCAGCAGGGGCTGGCTGCTCCCCAAGGGACTGGCACTACTGCAACATCACTGGAGCAGGGATGGATGGCCCTGAGCTGTGTTGAAATGGGACTCCGGAGTCCATGAGGGGTGGTGGTGGTGATGGAGACCAGGTAGTCAGGCCCTATTGGAGACCTCAGGACTTTGACACTTGATTTATCACCATTTTCTTTTTGAAATCAGAGTGCTGTAATGAGCTGATAGTTAGCTAACACAAAGCAGTATCACTGGGTATATTCCAATATTTTCCTCTCAGAATTTACCCTGGTTTTATCTGTAAACAGAGCAGTACATAATTCTTTGATGAAGTTTCAACAACATTTTATCCTTCATCCCCTCTCACCTGTGCAGAGTAGAGAACCCCCAAAAATGCTGCAGCAAGACCATATTACCTGTAAAATCCCTGGGGGGTAAAAAATCCCCCAGGCTGCCAGGTTAGTAAAGCACACCAAGAAGTCATCTTGGCTTTCACTGCAGCTAGTGGTGTGCTGCATAGTGGGACTTCTTCTGTTGTAAGGACTGATTCTAGCTGTTGAACTACAGGGTGCTTTTCCAATACCCGTTGAATGGTTTCACCCAGAAAGTCAAGACAAATCTGCACATTTTTGGTTTACACATTGGCTCTGACGGCTCCAGGAGATCTGGCAGCTTTATTTTGTAAGGCTTTTTGTGACTACCTATCATCCACACCTTAAGTCATTGTCTTACATGAGAACTTCCACCTGGCACACAATATCAAGAAGAAAAGTGCTTAAATTGTTTTACAATGCTCTTTTAAAAAGAATATCCCAATGAAGAAAAGAAGAAATGTCCTCTGGAAAAGTTTATGCTTTACTTATGGCTTTGTGGGTTGCTTTCTTTTTTTTTTTTTTTTTCCCCCCCCCAAATTTTTTTTTGGCTTTTATTTTGCAAAGCCAAAAAGTCGCGAGGGCAGAACATTTTTTAATTTTTTTTAGCCTATGCACATCTCTTATGAAACAGAAAAAAATATGGAAGTTATATAGTTTTGAAGTCAGTGACCTTCTAATTTGCTTATTTCAGCAGTTGGCATCATCGATAGTCACATTTCCAGGCAGCACTCTGCTATTTTAGTACACATGTAACTCCAAGGTCAAGATTTAGCAGCACTCTTATGGATGTGTTTTAAACTAGAGAAGTAGTCTCTTAATTGAGACTGTAACACAAGCACATGCAGATATCTGGCCTTGAAGTTGTAGTTAATGCTTTCTTTATTGAAATGGACATAAGTCATACTTTGAATCTTACTGAATAAAGGGGCTTTAATAAAGTACTTAAGTGCCTTTTCAGTCCTTCCTAGAGCTGGAGCCTTTGAGAATTAATATTGTTGATTTAGGAGCCCAGGAAAAAGCAAAGGCTTATTATTTATCTGTCACTTCTGAGGTAGGTAGATGAAAAACACCAGGCTATTTCAGATAGATTCCAGACAAAGAAGGAACGATTAAATATCTGTTAGTGAAAGTAATATGTATGAAAAATTAATTACTGCCTATATTGACTGATTAGAAAAAGAACATATGTTGAGGTGAATGTGGTTATGGTCATACATAATACTGACTGAATGCCAGTGAGGTAATCTATAGGCAAAAAACCCCTTCAAAAATCTACATTACAGTGCAGATTTCCCATTTCCAGAGAAACGCTGTTTGAAATATATTTGTGTGGATCAAGAAAGGTATTGCTCTGTCCCTTAGGTAGCACATGCAGTAGTGTCATATTGCCCCCAGAGACAACTCTAATAATTGTTGTGCTAGAGCCTTTCTCCTTCAAAGAGAGTAATTTGCCTTGGATTCAGATAAGGTTGTATCCTGAATGCAAATATGATAATAATTAATACAAGGAAGGGACAGGCATAATACTACTATTACGGTTATACTGTAAAATCCGTTAAGTTTATAGGAAGCTCCTGACAGAAATAGCTTGCCTTCTTAAATAGCACTAATGAAAAAAGGAGGATAAAAAGTCATTGATAAACTGCCACCACCCCTATGTCCTTGCAATATATTAGCCCAAAATAGCAGATTGATAATGTATAAATCTATAGAATTACAATGGGAAAACATGAAGTGTACAAAAGCATGCATTTCCAAGGGCATTTCCATTATGCAACCCACTACTGCAAGTCAATAGATGTAATTCATTATGTCACTGACTGATAATTAAAAGGGGAGGGTTACTGAGGATTTTTTACTTCATTGATTTATCAAGGAATCAATGGGAAATTAGCATATTTAAGAGTTCTGAGACCCAGAATTATCCATCTTACATTAGAGTTTCTCAATAAGCAGGGCAAAGTTTCAGTGTGCTTTAACAGAAGCAGTGGTGACTCTCGAGCTGCTGTTGAAGTCAGTAGCAAAATTCCCACAGACACTGAAGTGAGCCTTCATGGGATGATATTAAGGTTGATGTCATTACCTATGTCTCTCTTCTCCTCTCCTCTCCTCTCCTCTCCTCAGGACAAACAACGTTAATTCTGGGCCAGGAATCTTGGCACTCACCCAGAAGAAGCTGATAGTCACTGCCCTAAATATTGTCCAGTGGCCTCAAGAAGGCACAACCTGACCATGCCTGTCCTGGAGGCTCCTGATACCATGACACATTGTAGTGCCTGTTTGCACGAGCCTTTACCCGGCCTAGTGCTCTATGTGTGAGCCCCAAAATTAATTCTGTTGGTGAAAACCTTGGACCAGGACAGATTCACAGCCACTTAAGGAAGGCACTGCTGTTACCAGTGTTGGCTTGATGGCCCAGACTGCCCTAGTGACTTCTGCCTCATGCATGGTCCTAAAGTCCTGGAATAAGCATAAATGCTCTTGATTTGGCTGTGGTTGCAGCCAACCCTGTGCACTAAACAATGAACAGACTGTGGTGGCACTGCTATCAGCTGAATGGCAGGCCGTGGTGGCAGACAACACAGGAGAGAGATATAATAAGTAAGAAACTAATTACTGGCCCTAGCATATGCTAGGCACTTTATTAATGACAGTTATTATTAGTAATACTAAATATACTAATATTAATGTAAAAATTCTAGTTTTGAATAAATTTCTTTGATTTAAAAATTAAATTAATTTTAGTTTAAAATAAATTCCTACAGAAGCTGGTGAACCTTTATGCAACTAATTTAAGGCATTCTGTAAGAATGAGGGCTCACAACTGCAGCCTCAAGAGCACACTTGATTTAATGCTTTCCAAGTATTATTTGCTTTCCTTCTGGCAGACATAATTAGTGGTTCCCTAACCCCTCAGAGTCTGATTTGCCTTAATTTACCATTAAAATAACAAATCAATTATTTCTTATCTGTGTCACATATCTATAATTCTGATCAAGAACATACTGCACAGGATGATTCTACACAAGTAGGTAAATGTTGGAGCTGACTGCTATTTCTGCCTCTGTGATTTTTTTTTTTTTTTTTTGGTACCAGAAGGCTCACCCTGGCACATCTTGATGTTTTGGGCAGTATCCCAGTAGAATTCAACTGGACTAGTTGCATAACTGAAGTAAACACTGTTTTGTCTAGTCAGATTCACATTTGCATTCAACATGAAGTACAAAGATTCACCATTTTAGTTTGTACCCAAGCTTAAAATTTCTGGGAAGAGACAATTAACTCTCCAGCCTATTCTTTGTTTTGCAGCAGCTTGCATTCACAACTCTGCAAGTTCTGAGGAAGGTAACAACTCTGAATACCAACAGCTGACTAAGCGTCATTTGCTTTCCTAGCCCTTCTCTTTGGACTGGCTTTTTTTGGTATTTTTTTGTTTGCTTGTTTTTGTTTATTTTTTTAATCTTTGTGTGCTACAGGGCATTCCAGATAGTCTAGTAAAAAGACAGGTAAGTGCCTGTCAACAGGAATAAGAGAACAGAGCTATTCCCTGATGAACAAAACAAGCAGCTTCGAGTGTTTTATTAGTGATGCTCAGAAGTGAATGAAGAGCAATCAAATCAGACTGACAATCCAAAACTCACAGAATGGTAATTCATTGTTATGCAGGAGTGAGCTATGAAAAATGTAAGCTGAAAAACAAAGGGCTAATGCTACGAGTACACAGAAAAGCTAATTTAAGACAGACCCAAATCATCCCTTTTCAGAGACAGTGACATTGTCTTATTATTACAATGGTACCTGAAATATTTTTCTTTGAAGTAATAGCTAGAATTACATTGTAACTTTTTTCTTTTGTGGCTGAAGTTAAATTTCAATTCAATTATTTATTTTACCATGTGTCTTCTACATTTAGTCCATATCTGGAGCTAAACTACAGCAGTTGCTCTATCACTTGATGACCCCTCCCCAGACAAGAAGGGGAATCAGGAAAAGAAGAAAAGACCGTGGGATAAAATGAAAACAGATTAAATGAAACAAACAAAATAATACTCATGCCACTGTAAAATTAACAAAGTTATACTCAGCCCAGCAAGTATAGAGTGATTACAATACATAAAAAGACAACCTTGAGGAGGAAACCAAGTATGAGGCTCCCTCCTTTGTAAACATCCCTCTTTATACTGAGCTTGGTGTTTATAGGACGGACTACACCTGTAGCCAGTTTGGGTCAGCTGCCCTGCCTGACTCCAAAGTGCTAATGGTCTGCAGACCATGGCAGGCCTGTGATTCTGTCTTAGTGAAACCAGAACAGCATGTTACCTTTTACCCAATTAAGTAAAGTATTTTCATACTTACTGATAGTAAGTATGAATGCTCCATTCCATTATGCATTTCAAGTTCAAGACGGGTTGATTTATATTGTGGCAAAAGCTGCTATTGTAGGATGCCTTCTGATAGACCACTAACCATCATGGAAAGCGTTTGTGCATGGCATTTCCAAACAAGTGATTGTGTGTATATCCCTGAATTAAATAGGCATGGCAATCTGTGACTGTTTGTGAGAAAGCAGAAGAGGAGGTTTGGAAATGGACACTGACTTCAAAAGTGGGTTTGGGGAAGCATTGTGAGGCTTGTCATTTACTGGAGCAGATGGAGAATCAAGGTATGGGGGGAGAGAAGCTATTGAGTAAGGGAAGGCACCTGGAGAAGGCAACAAAGTCATGTCACAAGACAGGCATGAATAACCAGCTGTTGTAGGAGCCAGGCTTCTAAATGCTCCCTTTCTTGATCCATAAGAGACAAAACATATCTGGCTTCCTTCAGCAAATGAAAGGGAGACCTGGCAAGGTGAAAGAGGAAGAAAAGTTGTGTCTGTTGATTTCTTATAGACCACAGGAACTGAAGAATAGTTTTGCAAAAGAACAGTGAAAGAGCTCAGCAGGACTAAGCACTGGCCCTCAGGGCATGATATCTCTACTACAGTTATGCACAGATGCTCTCCCTGTCACTCAGACTGGAAAAGCTGGACAGCAAGCCTGGCATGTGTACAAATGCCTGTGCTCAGTTTATTTAAATATATACTTAAGAGAGTTTTGTGTACTGAAGGCTGCAAACTTGCTCTGTGCTACCACCATGTTTTGGAGTGGAAGAAAAATAATCTTGTTGAGATCCCAGCGTTGTTGAGGTCTGGCTGTGCTGTGTGGAGCCCTGCATGGCTCTTGTCATCTGTGAGGAGATGAACCAGCTCCCCAGCAGAGACCTGACACTGGCTATGTCTGTTCCCCCAGATGCTGAGTCCTTGACTTGGGGCAGTTTCAGTTTGGTCACTCTGCCTGTGGGATGTTGGAACTCATTTAAACCAACAGATTCCCATGTACAGGAAGATTTGGATTTCTTTCCTTTTTAGCTCTCCAGACAGTATGAAATAGAGGGGTCTTTATGCTCTATACTCCTGTGCATACAAGTATGCTTGTAAATGCGTTCGTACATTTAGTGGACAGAAAGTACTATATATCAGTCATTCTTCTTGCTGGTCTACATTTAAGACATTGAGTGAAAGGAAAATGTGTGTTAATGGCACAGTGTGTGGGAAAAAAAGTAGGCTGCTATGACTAAAATACTACTTTCTCAAGGGAAGTAGCTACTGTATGAAATGTTTCATAATCCAGAGGAACCTCACAGATCTCAGTTTATCCCTCATCTCTCAAAATATTGTACATGTAAATCATCTTCTTAAGATACGTGTGATTCAGCTTGTGCTTGAACTTGTTCCTTACCTTGTCAGTTGCAATATGGACACATTCCAGAGAAATAAAGACATTCCAGAGTGGGTATTCCGTAAATGATGGAAACTCTGATGTGCTGAAATTTGACATGACATAATTTCCACTAAAAATACTGTTTACAAGAACAATCACAGAAAGAGCACATTCTATGTATTTGGTCAGACATTTCCTGAATGACTGAATGTCTGCTCTGACGTATATCATAACCAATTTCATTTTATAATGATTTATTACACAATCCTACCAAATAGGCAGACTGGGGTTTTATTTTGCAAAAATCTGATTTCAGTTAGTATTTCAAAACAGGACTTTATACAATTTTGCAAAAGCCCTCTTTGGTTGACACTTACAGAAAAAGATGTTACATGTGTTCTGTTGCCAACCCAAGAAACCTCCACATTTTCAGAAAGCTGATAACTGTATTAAAAATGTAGTAGCAACCTCATGCTTTAATTGCCATCTACATATCTTATTGCCAATGCTTACAAATGGAGTATATGTGATCATAATTTAAAAAAGAAGAAAAAAAAAGGACTATGTCTGTCCACAGAAAAGTATTGCACAACCAGAACTTTTCTCATAGTTGCAGTGCTGAGTCTTGGCTATCTTTGCTAGTGACAAAATGGCAAAGAGGAGTATGAATCACATTAAGATATGAAGAAATAGAGGCAGTGTGAAGCTGAGATTTTTTTGAGGCCCTGCACAGGCTGATGGAAGATCTAAGAACAGCACTTGTTTAAAAGTTATACAAAACCAGCTATGAGCTGAAACATGCCCTGTATTACAAGTCTATAATCAGTAGGATTTTATTCTGTTCTATGGACACTAAAAATATTTTTCATCTAATTTGAGGCCTCATGATCAGAAAGTATGGAGTTATTATGTGGTATAAGTGTAATCAAAATAAAGCTTGAGGTGCTCAATCTTTAGTTCATTCTCTGTCCTTCACTTAAAATACTTCAGGGTTGAGATATTGGATTACAACAGTGAGGGGAAGCCTTCCCTAACTAAGCACCCTGTTGAGTGTAAGCGTGATTCCCTGCATGAGCTACTAATAGGAAAATCAGTCCCAGACATTGAACTATATACATCTTAACAAATAATCTGAGAAAATCCATTATTATTGCAGGATTCTGGGAGTATAACTAATAATGTGTGCATTCCTGTGTCATATATTAATACTTGGTTGTTTGTCAGCAATATGGAAAAAGTTTACAAAAAATCATCAAAGAGAACAAAGGTCATCTTTCATTTATACAGATTGATTTTAATTAATATAATTAATGTCTATATCCTGTTGTTTCTGGCATTAATGAATACAGAATTATCCCATACATATACTATGAATCTCACAAAAAACTCTACCGGCTTCACATTCAATAATTCATAGCAATATGCTGAACTCTAAACACTGCTCCTCTGTGGTGCTGTAATGCAAACTAGAAAGATAAATTGGAACTTAAACGGGCTGGATAAATGAGCCCATTACTGAGGGTTTAGTTCACTGTCATTTTGAGATGACAGTTAGACAAAAGATCTGTACTTTACTTGATATTACGAATAAGTCATCATTCTAGAATTTTTCAAGCAGATGTGCTTTTAGAAATAATAATTTACTCAATCCCATTATTTTAGTATGTCTGGGTAACATTTTTCAGGCTGTGCTATCATCAGAAACGCAAACAAGCAGGATGCCTGTGCTGTGGTTGGAGTCCACTGCAAGGTCAGAGACAACCATATATACTGACTTCCAGTTTCTGTGCTTGCACCACTGCCTTTCTTCAGTTCCTTACTTTATCTACCCAGAAGGATTATTGGGGCAGAACTCCCATGCTAGGTTCAACGAATCACTTAAGGATGGTTTTGAAAAATGGGTGCTGCTGGGCCATCATCACTGTGGTATGTAGCATAGATATTTGGAAAATTCTTCTTATTCCCCTCATTTTCAGCATGGCAGCAACTGTTAAGCAGGTTGCCTATGACCAGTCATGAGGGGTTCATGTTTTATAGGAATCCCCTATGACAGGTTTATATGTTCTCAGGGTTTAAAAGAAATGTCTGAATTTCTCCTCTGGAGGGAGCCTGAGTTTGTTTGATTTTTCCTTCAGTGAAACAGAGACCAGTGTCTCCAATGAATTCCCTGATTCCCAGTATGACTTCTAGTATTAAAAAGGAAAAACTACTGCTTACAGGTCCAGAAAATCGTGTTGCACATCAAGAAAATCTCTGCCAGGAGAACAAGTTCTTCAAATTTAAGTGATTACCAACAAATTCAGCCATATAACATGTGGGCTTCCTCCAGGCAATCACTGTAAAAATCTCTGAGTACTTATCACAGTAAAGAGACTCTCATAATTTATTTAGGTTTATATAGTCTCACAGAAATCTTGGATGGTGCAGCTACACTCTGTCTTCTTTTAATCATCAGTATAGAAAATTTTCTGAAGAATAATTACAATTTTAACTACTCAGTCCTCCCATGTCTTATGGGTTGTCTTTTGAATGTTTCCCAGAATTCTCATTATATCCTTTCACTCTGAACTATTTTTCTGAATCCCAACAGGTATCCAGGATTATACCTAAGCTGCAGGCACAGTGACTGACCCTTTAACCCATACATTATTTCACAGCTGTAACAGAGAGCTCACTTGAAATTCACCTTCAATGTGCTCTCATGAGTCCCTATAAATGAGTCAATGACCTGCTTGCCTTTTCCATGAAATTACTGTCACCACTGGAAGAAAAGGAATCTGCATACATTAGATTTTTTTTTTTTTTTTTTTTTTTTAGCTTGGCTTTATTACCCTGACAAGAACAAACCATTTCAGGATGTCATTTCTTGCACATTCAGCTGTAGATGGATTTTCCAAAGGTCAAGTTATCTCATCCCAAAGAATACCAGTATGAACTGAAAAGTGTATAAGAGTGTCGCTGATGAAGCTCTCCATTGAGACAGGAAGGCTGACTGAAGCAGAATTCAGAGGTCATTTTCTTCTGGTATCAAAAATATGCCAAGTCAGAAAACTGCGAAGCAGTGACATGGTGTAAGTTACTAATCTTTATGGAACGTTAGGAACTGGAATTAGGTACTGGTGAAGGTGCCAAGTTCAGGGGGAGAATAGAGTAATCAGTGTTCAGCAAAAAGTGTGGATAGTCCCTTGTGTCATCTACCTTTGTGAATTTCTGCAACAGGACACATGCACAAGAATACTTGCAAAAAAAGTTACTCTGCAACAACCATGATTCTTCAATGCTCTGTATTCACTGAGCCTCTGCTTTTCCTTGCTTTCTGCAGAATTACAAGGATACAGGGATTTGCTGCTTCTCTACCTTTGAAATCCTTACATGAGAACATAGTCAAGCTGAAGACACATATTCAGCCATGATTACCCAAGAAGATGTTTTTTTCGTACCCTCAGCATGTACTACCTTCAGAGTAGCATCCTAGTGGCATGAGAAGGAGGAGCAGGCCATTCTTCAAATATACTTGGTCTTACTGACTCCACACATGAAAGGTAGAGTGAAATCTCTGAACACCACTACTGCCTCTGTTGTTTGAAAGCTGTCCTTGAGAGATAGATATATATTGATGAAAAAAACCCCAAACATTTAGAGACAGAAACTCTCACAGATAAGCTCCATCCTATGTCCAAGCTCTACAGGAGAATGTTTGTCTACTTGAAATCTTTCCTCAACATCACAAATGCTTCTAGTCATGCAACTCCCATCAGCGGAAACTGCCAGCTGAAGAAAGGGGTCTTTTCGAAGTTCCCAACTGGGAATAGAAAAGACACACTAAAGGAGGAAAGTGTGCAAAGAATTGTTTTGTACCAGCATTTGGTTCCCCCTACTGTATTTTTTTTTCTTTTTTGTTCTGACAATACAAAAGAGCATTCTCACAGGTAATACAGTCCTACCTCTCTCTGTCATTCTCTGTACTGTCTCTGGCCTAAAAGCTTATCAGAAAAATGGACTGAAGAAAGAGTTTACTGGGCTGAAGAATTTTCTGTTTGCTGTTAATTGTTAAGAAACTCATATGACTATGTCAGGCAGCCAAGCAGATGAAATTCATGTATTCTAGTGTTGTGCCTTTGTTTGGGATGCCCAAGAGTTCAGGAAGCATATTTTCTCACTTTCCCCTAAGGCTAAGGTGCAGCAAACAATCCCGTGCCTTGCAGGAGAAGTCTCTCAGATCTGTGTTGATCACGCTGCACACAACAGGATGTAAAACAAATCCAAAGCTTCTGTGGATCCCAAAAGAATCTGGAAAATCCCAAAAAGGTGAGGAGCCTGCCTGCTTATTCTTGCATGTAAGAGAATAGAGCTCTCAAGAATAACTTTTTGAATATGATTTTAGGTATTAATTCTATGGTGTAATGACTGCATGCTTCCTCTTAGGCAGTTGACCATAGAGATTCTTTTGACATTAAGTTGTCTGAAATTATGAATCTATCTTCTTTATACTGGTTAATTCCCTTCTAACTCTATAAAATTCAGTGTAAAAATATAAATATATGATGTTGTATAACATAATTTTATCCCTTACACTTTTTTTTTTGGTTTTGTGTTTTTATTCCATGCAGCAATTGAAAGCTATGGAACAAATAGGAAATTCTTGCCTACTTTCTCCTTTCAGGAGTGCAGCAGTGATTCAGTGATGGATTAGAAGGCCAAAAAAGGGAAGATTATGTTCCTCGAGCCAGGGACTAGTTGTTACTGTATGTGGTGCAACAACAGATGCGCTAGAAAGCAAAATCCAAGGTCGTTACCAAAGCAGGAAAGGCTGCTTACAAAGGGCAATACTGCAGTGTTTTGAAATGACATAGTAGAATATTTGTGTTTAAGAAAAGAGCAAACCCAAGTAATTTAGTTATTACTGTCTTACTGTAAGAAAGGTGTAACGAGTTGGGAACGTACAAAACACAAACTCCCATTTTATCAAAATATTTTGTAGAGGATAACCTTTCTGAGTAACAGCTCATATCTAGACTGTCTCTTCTCTCACATACTTTCCTGTTGAATGTTGTAACCTTAATTTATACAATTGCTCCTAAGCCTAGTTTACTTGCTTGATGTTGGCAAGTTGGACTTCATATGGACGAGTAGGGCCCAGAGGTCATTAGGTCAGAAGCTAAGCATGTGTTAGCATATATTTTTTCTTAACTAAGGCTGACAAAACCACTGACTATGGTAGTTTCCAACTTTTGGCACTTTTTACTGCATTTATAAACCTAAAATAGAGTTTGTAACAACTTCACTTAAATGCCTGATAGCTGCCAGGCTCAATCATGTTTTGCAAGTGTCTATTTGCAAACAAGCAGAGAACTTGTTTTTATTTGTGTAGCATTTGTGGAATAGCTGGTTTTATACAGATTTAATGTGAAGCTGCACATTTGTCCACAGACAAATTTGTTATTCCATATTCATCATTCTTTAGCTTGAAACATAGGAATAAGAACAATACCTTATGAATTCAGTTGTCTGTCAGATGCCCAGAGTAGTCAATCAATCATGTTGAAACACATTTAAAAGGATTGAGTTCTAAACTCTGTGAAATTCTGATTTAAATAAGCAAATCTTTATCACAGTTTTGAAGAGATATGCCTTGTTTTCATGCTTTATGTATTTCTGAAAGGAGTTTCTACTCCATGAACGTAAAGTTTCTGGTCTTATATCCTCAAAAGATACATTGCCGACCAAGTGCACAGAGAATCAAGTCATCTGCAGTATGTGGAGAAACAGCTGCCCCTGTCCTTAAGGATGATTCAACAAGGTACTTTATGGGATTGATTATACAAATGGCTAAGGGATGTCTGGGAGTAACGAGTACTTCAATGCTTATTAAGGCATATGGGCCTCAGACTCCTTTATCCTGATCCTAAAGTAAAAGCAGCTACTTTTACACTCTCTTTAAATTAAATTTGGACCCTATCAGAAGCTGGGAGTATTTAACACCCTTCAGAGTCATCTTCCCTGGCATTTTCTTTCTCTGATTGTCACTTTATCCTGAAAACAAGTTTGTGTAGTTCCATGGAGACATCATTTTATAGATTTAGAAATCTATAAAGAAAATCACAGAGGGGCCAGGAACTTCAGACATCAGTATAATCACAGCAGTGCTCCTATATAGCTTGTGGCACGGTGCAGCAGGAGGTGCAGTCACATGCAATCCAATTTCTTTGGAAAGATGATGGAAGACAGGTTTTATCATATGCATGCCGCTCTACTTCTAAAATGCAAATATGGATCTCCATAATTTACAGCTTAGCATTCTTTAAGGTTTATTTTTCATTCTCACCCTCTCTTTGTACAGTTGTGCAGACACGCTGCCTGAATAATTGCAACAGTGGGGCTTGTGTTTGAAAGAGAGAACTAGATTCTGCTGTGAGGTTTCCAATAAGTTCACACACGGTGAGCATTTCAGCAATTTCCATTTCCAGTTGCCACATGGAGAACTTTCTCTCATAAACAATCTATTTCCCAAACTCGTAAACCTTAGGTATGGATTGTCTGTTTTCACCCACATCACTTTTTTCAGACAAAAGTAAGATCTGGAAGAAGTATTTACCAAAATACCTCAGTCAGCTCTGCGTGTAGCCAGTTGGGAGGTAGGGTTTTATCTGGTCCTTCTGCTAGAATTGCTCAGGGACACCTCATAAGTCAGAGAGAGAACAGAGATGTGGCCCCTGGGTGGAACTAGCATGTCTTAGCCATTGGCTGGGACTAGAAATCCAAAGGAAATACCCCAGGGTAAGCACTCTCAGAAAAATGCTGATGCTTTCAGAAAATGAAGTCATTAAGAACATCATACAAAATCTGTTCTCGTGACATTGTCCATGGGATTTCTTAGAACAAAACCTTTTGAAATCATCTACAATACAGGAATTATATTGTAAATTAGTGGGAGGAATTTGTCTTATGATTAACAAATTAGCTGGAGATTCATTTTCTTTCAGTAGAGCCGTTCCTCTCCTACAGCCACAATAATCTATCTTCCTGGCTATAAGTAATGTGAGGAAGTTTAATGTGTATCTCTTCAGTGATAAATAGATCTACCTTCTCTGTAGGATCACATAGCCTCCTGATACAAGTCTTTTGTCTGAAAAGGAGGATGGTATTCATGGAACAAACACCTCTCAGAAGTAACAGTGTAGAGTAAAAGCTGACCTTGTAAGAAGAAAGGACATTTACAGTTTCCAGTGATGAGACAATACAAGACAGATGAAGGGAATGACTGGAAAAATAGCAGAATGGTGTGGGATGGTTTACACATTGTCTCTGTGGAGCAGCTGTTGAGGGTCAGCAACTCAGCTGAGTTTTGGGGAGAAGAAAGGTGTGGGAGGGTTCAATAACCCCTTAAGACATTCACTGTGCCTGAAGAGAAGTAATCTTCTATTTGCCTGTGACTGGAGAACAACTGAAAATAAAATTGCTAGGAAAAAGAAGCATTAGGTTACCCTTCTAGACATCCACTTGCTGTGCAGCATTATTCTCGAAAATAAACCAATTTTTGCTTTTTGACATGAGATCATTTTGGAGCTTATATAATTTTGCTTTTCAAGAAATTGTCTCTGGAAAAACCCCTAACCTCCTGACACAGCTGGAGTTATGGTGTCTATTGTATAACTATGAGACTGCTGTACTGATAAAGACCACCTGATTCTCCACGGCTCTTCACCTACCATACCACTGTTCTGGCTGCTGGTAGCATGTGGTATCCATAGGCATAGGTGCAATGACCCCAGACAGGGACCAGTTTTTGGGCTGAGACAGCCAGTATGTAAGCTGCCTGGCTCACCCGTGGCTATGGTACACACATCACTCCAATACAAAGACTTCAAGCATTCCCTGACCTGCTTCTCTGTTTCTTCCAGCCCTCAGGAACCACCATCAATATAGACCTGATGCACTGTGATCTGAGCAGCAGGAAAGCCACTTGTCTTCTATTTTTTTTCCCTTTTCAGGAACAATTTTTACCTGAATAATTCTGCTACATCATATGCTCTCCCACTACTGATTTCATTTGCAGACATGGGGCTTTTTAGTCTGGAGAGGAGAAGACTGAGAGAGAATCTAATTAATGTCTATAAATACATGAGGGCTTAGCATCAAGAAAGAAGTGATAACCTGTTTTCACTTGTGCCCTGTGATAGGATGAAGGGCAAGAGATTCAAGCTCGAGCACATGAAGTTCCACCTCAACATGAGGAAGAACAACTTTAAGGGTTACAGAGGACTGGAACAGACTCCCCAGAGAGGTTGTGAAGTCTCCTTCTCTGGAGACTTTCAAGACCTGTCTGGATGCATTTCTGAGGGATCTGCCCTAGTTTTGGTCCTGCTCTGTCAGGGGGGTTGGACTCAACGATCTTTGGAGGTCCCTTCCAACCCCTAACATTCTGTGATTTTGAGATTATGGAGAGGCAGGGAAACCCATTTCATCTGTGTTGCAGGAGTACAGCTTCAGCATGCCTGGGAATGCAGGCACAGTGCTTCAATCTGTCTGAGAAAGCCTTAAAGAATTACAGAGACGGACAGTGCTCCCGTCAAGGGCCTTGTGACCCTGTTCCTCACTGCCTTGGAGTCCTAGCCCTTGATGTACCAGGCAAAAACCAAAACAACACGTATCCCATGGAGCAGGGAGTGCTTGTACTTCTTTGAGACAC
>JAAGNO010029415.1:46659-65678 GCA_033439905.1 Ceryle rudis
GCCCTTGATGTACCAGGCAAAAACCAAAACAACACGTATCCCATGGAGCAGGGAGTGCTTGTACTTCTTTGAGACACAGTGATGTGATTTGCAATGCAGTGGAGAAGTAGAACTTCATGTCTTTCTGAAAAGCTTAAACTGGCTGTGATTGCATGTTTCTTCTAAACTTGTTACAGTTTGGGGGGAGCTTTTGACTTTCTGTGTCCCTGTACCTGTCAGGCTGACTCTCGACAGTCTTCAAGTTGATCCAGGAGGAACACACACCATGAGCTCAGCTGTCATTTGACTCCACATCTACTACCGTTTCCAGCATTATCTGCTATCTATCTTCCCCTGTGCCTTGTGTATTATAGAAGTTAACTCAGCACTGCTGGAATAAATATAGCACACAGCTCTCCTGTCAGGGTGCTTACTTCATTAGTCAAAGAAAAAAATGTTTCTCATAGTTTTTCTCCTTGTAATTTTCCTGAAAGTTTTTCTGCTGGAGGCAGTGTATATGTAGTCAGCCATAGCATATATTGCCTAAGACAATATTTGAGTTTTCTGTAAGTAACCCTTTCAACAACATTACTTATTTCAGAGGAAGAAAGCAATGATACCTGGAGAACTGAGAGCTGAATGGTGCGTGGACCTTCCTCACAGGGTTCCACTGGGAGAGTTACATTGGGTTTTGGACCAAGTCATTCAATAGTGAACTTTGGAGACAGTAGTGAGGTTTTGCAGTCAGACAACAGCATTAGTTATTGGTAAATGTGTCCATTTCTTACCAGAACAAATGTAGGCAAGGTGCTGAAGGAGAAGTGATACTTGCCAGTGATTTCTGATGTCTCTGCTTCCAATTCATGCCTGACCCATAGAACACATAGCTGCTGTGGTGCCATGTCTGCAGAAGACTGCTCACACTCAGACCCCTACTATTCCCATTTCTACCCCCAGGGGAGTATGGACAAAAGACCCCTAGCTTGGAGGCTAGTTTTGCAGCTGAAGGCTGCTGTGAGTGTATACTATGAGGAAAATCTTTTCAAGTACATTTTTTTTTCAAATATTTCAAACTGTAACAAGGTTTAAACAGACATTATGTCCAGGTCATATGGCCTCTTTTTTTGTTTCTTTATTTAGATAAGGTAAGCCTGGAACATTTATTTTTTTCTTTTCTTTTAAATTATTTGTCTTCCAGTTTCTGTTCCCACTATACTGTGGGAATATAGACACTGTTCTCTCTTTTCTTAGAGGACTCAAGGAATAACTGAAGAACTGACAAGTCTGTATCATCAGAAGCACAAAACCAGTGTGAAGTGTGAGAGAGCAAGTGAATTTTTAGCCAGGTTGCCTCTTTTTTGTTGACTCTTAATTAACTCAAGCACCTGCTAGACACTCAAGGCTTGAGAAGGCTCCACTGGCCAATTTCTCAGTCCTCTAAGATGACATTAAAAAAAAAAAGAGAAGGCAGAAGATAATATCTCCTAAATAAGAAATACATGTTAAACAAAAACTTTATAATTTTTGTGCTTTTTATGGAAAACCAAGTAGAAATGTGCAAAACCTGCTTTGCAAACCAAGTATGCAAACTTTTTTTTGCTTTTGTGTGTATATACAATACTGAATGACATCAAGTAAGCTATTGGAGGTCAGGAAGCTTGTTAAAGAAATCTTAATATGGAACGAATCCTGCTTTTAACAAAATAATTATGATTAATATTATTGATCTGGAAGAATAGAAAGTGTTTTCTCTGCAAAAGATATTGTAACGTATTTAAAGTGGCAACTCCTACATTTAATCAGAATTTGCAAAAGATCACCTCATAGGAAAATATTAACTAAGAAACAGGTTGCTGCAAAACTGGGTAGTATGATTTATCCTACCAGATGTGGTTAAACTGTAATTTATGATCAGTGGCCTACATATCATGCTTAAATAGCTGCACTCCCTTCCAAATAATAAGTATTAGGGTCACCTTTCTTTCTCCTGTACTGAAAGGGCTGTCTTTGGATGGCTGATCCCTGAGCCAAAACCAGGGAATTTTCTTGATGCTAATGAAAGAGGGCAGAAGATAGCATGTGAATCCAATTTCAAGGATAATGAGTGTACTCTACACTTTCCCAAGCTGGCAGGCTGTTTTCAGATAGAGCCGTAACAGCACATTTTTCTTACCCTCTGTCCTTTCCAGGGGTCATATGACCTGGTATACACTTGTCAAATGGTACAAATTGAAAGAGAGCTGAGACATATCCAGAATGTCAGAAGAGGTATCAGGTGGATTTTTCTCTCACAGTAGGTAATCCTGCTTTAGCAGGACGTCCCTTCCAACACTGACAATTCTGTGATTCTTTGATAATGTTACCAGAGGAATTGTTTGTGACTCCAAACAGAGAAAGTATACAACTGTAAGAGTTGGGGCATCAGGCTGTATCTGAAATGACAATGACTGTAGGTGCTATCAGGGAATCAGTAGGAGGAAGATGGAGAAATATTTTGAAGGTCGAATATTTATTCCTTTTCTCACTCTTCATGAAGATTTGATATCAGGAATTTACAGAGATCATTCTCTAGCACAACTAAGAGTCAAGGGTGTCCTCTATACATGTGGATATCTAGTGTTGCATCTGCATCTTTCATCCCAATAGCCTTTGCTTCTCTCTGTGGTCCCTTTAGTTGGTTTTAAAAGTCAGAATAAATTGTCTGAGGGTGGAGATACAGCTGCTATGAGCTATAATTTGGCCTCACATGAATACATGGATTCTGCAGTGAAGTGCTGCTAAGTTCCAGACAGGAAAAAAAAAAAAAAAAAAGTTAAGTTTAATTATATCTTGGGTCATATTACTTGTTTAGTGTCTCACAGCCAGTTTTTTGGGGGGATGTTTATCATGGGCAATTTTGAACTAAACTCTGCATTCATAGGTAGTTTCTTGTCACAACTCTGTCCCCCATGTGGAAATCATGTCCTATTTTTATGTGGTTTATGTATCTCTTTCAGAGATTAGTCTAGCAGACTGCTAGGTATCCATGAATGTAACTGCTGTATTAAAATAACTTATGTGAAAAGCTAGAGATTCCCATAACATACTCCTGACACATAATTTTCCTTGTGAATTACCTACTCTAAAATGTCCATCCAAGCATGTCCTTGTGATAAATAGTTAACTATACCTTTTATTCAGCTATATCTAACTGAGGTGTGAAATTATGTATCAGGGACTTCTTGTAAATGAAAAACATGTATGTGATGCTGAGGCTTAAAAATGTTTATAAACAGAGATGTTTAAATAGGATTTTTTAAAAGCCCTGAGTTATGCAGTCAACTTCTCTGAAAATTCAGGAAACAGCGGCATCTCCCTCATGGAGTTCCAGGTTAGATACAAAAAATGACAGAAAATAAAAAATGAAGTATCAAACTAAGCATAGTTTTATGAGGAGAACCCTTGCTAACCAGGATACATCCTTGTAATTATTGCTGTAAAAGACTGGAAACACATGCATTTAATAGGTTCTGTGCTCAGACCTCTCACTTCACAGGTGGAGGAGTCTGTCTTCACTGGAGATGTGATCTGTGTTAGAAGCTAGAAGTAGCTGCTAGGCTTGCTAGCATTGAGCTGAAGGATGAAGGAGACATCGTATGTCTTCTCTCCCCACGGGGCAATACATAATGCTTTGGAAACTTTTTATAAAGTCAGCTCTGTGATAACCATGCCTGTGTAAATGGACATCCCAGGGAGAGCTATAGGTGCCTGTGCTTTAATGCAGGATGAGAAATGATGTGGAGCAGAGGAGCATCTTCACACCCATGGTTCTTGCTAGGCGGTGCTGAGCTCAGTCTGTGGTAGAGTCGGGAATGATAGCAGCAAAGCAGTTGAGATGAATTCTAGGGAATTTCAGTAAAAAAATATCAAATAACAAATGGAGCATTTCAGAAAGAGCTACTGGAGTAAGGGTTTGCATTGTCCAACAAATAGTCTGCTACCCTTCATACTACATAGATGGACTCTGAATACAGTGTAAATTTTCTTCCTTTGCTTCACAATTATTTATATTAACATTGAGATCATTTTGCAGTCGTCCTCCTGAATCTCCCATCCAAATCCTTGTTTAATATCACAGGCAGGGTTTCTGCCTGTGTTTTCTCAAGAGAGAAGCTCTATTTTGTGAAACAATTAAATTTAAATTTGTTTGGTGGCCTGAAAGTTCTCAACTTCATTTCAGGCTTATAAACACAGTGGGAAGAAAATGATTCCTGAGAAATGAGAATGGAATCAAGTTGGGGATAAATATCCTAAATTGTAATTTCAGCCACAAATCCCATTTCAGGCAGGAGAGATTGTGATCCAAGCTGACAAGGGATGAAATTGGCAGTGCTGGTTTTACAGAATCTCGCACAAGCATGTTGAACAGTGAAAGACAAAAAGGAGATGCTGGGCTGAAGTGACAAGATCAGAAAACAAAATCTGATTTGCTAAAACAATCCATAAGAGGTAGAGTTCCTTCTTAGGGAGAAAGCTCACCAAGATGCAGAGTCCTGTGCTCTGTTACTCACACTGTTTCAAAGCATGTAGCAGCAAGTGATAAAGTCAATAGTATATAAAAATTAACCAAAATAATTTTTAACAACAGTAAGTAAAAACCTTTCATTCTGATTGATATGAACTCTATAAAATTGTGGGGATTGTTTAAGCGTTTGAATGCTAGTAACATTGTAAATGTTTTAAGATGAAGCTCACTTCTGAACCCATTGTCCTTTTTTCCTATTACAGTAACATCAATGTAAAAAAGCATTTGTGCAAGATGAGAGCTATGCCTGATCATAATGTGAGACAAGCCTTGTGGAAACTGTGCTAGCAGATTTTAACAGGTAAATACCAAGGTGCTTTAATGGGTCTGAGATGTTGTTATGAGTGACCACCTCAGCTGGAGGATTTATTCTGAGAAAATGGAGTCAGAACCCAGCTACACAAATGAGATGGTCAGATCACTCCCAGAGAACACCACCTTGGCCTGGAAGTCTTTTTCTGACTGAGAAAGGTGCCCGAGCAGTGTTGTACATTTTTGCTTGCAACTGGCTTCACCGACACTAGGCTTCTCATTTCTTCATCACCTTCAGAGTTTTGTGATTCTCAGCATTGCAACATGAGCCAACTAAATTTAGACTTGAGCTATTTTTGGACATCAGTTTTAGAAGATGCTTTGTCAATGTCTTACTAGTTTGTGTTTTGTCTTTTGAAATGCTAACATCATATACTGGTGAGGTGACGCTGTGGATATATATCTCTGCCTCCTTTAAACTTTACACTCACATTCCTTTACACCTATATGTGGCTTTCCCTTGATAGTAAATCCTTGTTCCCACCTCTGATAAATTCCCTACAAAGATTCTTCCTTGTCCTGATCCAGAAAAGCATTGCATTTTCTGTTGTGCATGGCCTGAAATTGGTCTTTGGTGACAACTGTTTTTCCTCATGCAGGTTCAGTGGACTAATTTTCCTACTCACTGGAATGGGTGACCTGCTGCAACTGAAAGCAAAATTTTGCTCTTTGTTTATATCACATTTTAGCCCATGCAAAGGATGGAAGAGTAAAGTAGGCTTGCTCTCACTGCAGCTCCACTGCTAACTTTCTGATGCTCTTCAGCAGTGTCTGTGGAGAGATGATGCCACAGCAAGGCCAGCTGTGAAGGGCTCTTGGCAATGCAATCCCTGCACAGATGGGAAATACAGTGAGAGGGACAAGATCTGACTGGAAATCCTTCTGTGAACTTGTGGGTTTTTTAAACTGATGGAACTTTTTGAATGTAAATGTTCTTACTAAAAACTCAGTCAGGAAATCATTGCCAGGTCTAGGATAGTGGTGACACTTGTCTAGAAGGAGAAAAGAGAAAGACTAATCTTGTCTAGAGAAAACAAGAAGCCTGGGACAGGGAGAAGAAGCCTAAGGAGCGAGAAAGTCACCAAAGATTTACCAGCTGGACCTAGCAAGGATAGGCTGCATGTGTTTCTCCTTCTTATCTTGCTTTCCTAATCAGAAGGCTGAGCACCCCTCTCCAAGTACCTCTCTGTGCCTTCTGACATGTCCTGTGCATCACCTCTAAAGGGCAGCAGTCCCCACAGATGGGGAGAGTCATCCTTCTGTGTTTTCACAGGGATGTTGGGCAGACTG
Source organism: Ceryle rudis (assembly GCA_033439905.1). Lineage (NCBI taxonomy): Eukaryota > Metazoa > Chordata > Aves > Coraciiformes > Cerylidae > Ceryle > Ceryle rudis. Next base: position 52,805 of record JAAGNO010029415.1, read on the forward strand.
CATTCTTTGGGGTGGTTAATTTTGTCCCAAATTACAAATAACAGCTTTATGATGTTACTCAAACAGTGGCTTATGCAGAGGAAATCATGTGTAGCTTTTGACCTGATGGCTATGCTTTGAGCACTCACGTTTGGTGTTACTGAGTCTGGGTTTTGTTGTCCAGGTTCACATCAATAGGCAGAGTGTTGAAAATGTTCCTTCAGTATGCAGCACCTTCAACACCACACATGAAAATAAGAATCTTTTAGCTCCTTCCTCCCAGTTCATTACACTTATTTAAGCATGTCAAGAAACATCATGAGGAGAGAATTTTTATATTTGTTTTGCTGTACTTAAAACCCCTTATATTTTATGAGTGTGGTGGTGGGCTGTACCTGTCTGGCAGCTGAGCACCACTCAGTTCCTTGTTTACTCCTCCAGCAGATGGGGGAGTGAACCAGAAGGACAAAAGTGAGAAGAACTTGTGCTTTAAGACAAGATAGTTTAGTATGTGAAGAAAAGCTGCATGCACAAGCAACACAAAATAAGGGATTTAGTCTCTATTTCCCATTGTCAGGCAGATGGTTAATCACTTCCTGTAAAGCAGGGCCTGTGTGCATAATGGTTACTTGGGAAGGTAGGTGACATAACTCCAAACATCCTCCCTTTCTTCTTCCTTTCCCCAAAATTTGTTGCAGATCACAATGTTGTCTACTATGGCTATCCCTTCAATAAGTTCAGGTCAGCTGTCCTGGCTCTGTCCCTTCCCTAGCCTTCTTACACTGGGGACAGAATGGGAAAAAGAAAAGGCTTTGATGCTGTGCAAGCATTGCTCAGCAACAGCTAAAACACTGTATGGTATCAACAATGGTTTGGTCACCAGTCCAAAACATGGCTGCTATGAAGAAAATTATCTCCATAACCGCCAAATCCAGTACTACATCCATCTTTTATTCAATTCCACTTACATCATGCCCAGGTGCCCCACTATCCAATACATCGTCAGTATCCAATACACACCTCACATCCTTTCATATATAGACATATCATTCTCTTTGTCAATGAGCCACCCTGTAAAACATCCATAAAAGTCCATAAAATGTCCACTGAGTTAATTTAGTACATGACTTGGGCTCTAATCTTTTGCAGTGGTCAATTGGGATAGGAAAGGTGATGTGTTGTGTGGGTTTATTCTGCACCAAAGCCAGATTAGATGGGGTCACTGCTGCACTTGGCCCACTTATAGAATCATGGAATCATTTAGGTTAGAAAGACCTAATGTCTTTTAGAGCTGGGTGCTTGGAGAACATCTGGTCTTACTGTTACTTACTAATAGCCTTCTATGATGGTGTGACTGAATGGGTAGATGCAGGGACAGCAGTGGATGTTGTCTACCTTAACTTCAGCAAGGCTTTTGACACTGTCTTCCATAATATCCTCATGGGTGAGCTCAGGAAGTGTGGGTTAGAAGAGTGGACAGTGAGATGCTTTTTTGTTGTTACAGAGTTTGCTCTGCCACGTTACCTGTGTAATTTTTCATTCCTGCTTGTAAATTCACAGTGTGAAGGGTCAGGCTATGTCAGGCCCAATCCCCAGTCAGAGATAAGTGTTGCTGTATTTTCTGAAGGCCCGACACCAGAAAGAAAAATGATCTCTCATTCATGTTTTTAAGCAGCTACCTTCAGACTGTTTAGTATGAGGCACATGTCCTCACAATGCGGCTATATAAGAGTTCGGCCAGGATTTTATTCAAATTTATTTTTATTTGTTTGGTACTGCTCACCAAAATCTCTGGTTACTGTGATTATTGTTGTACATGCCATACTCTTGGAGAGCAACTGTCCAAAATTCTAAGCCACCATTTCAATTACCAGATAAGAAGATATCTTCCTCCTAGGGTTTTCAGAAAAGTCTAGTATGGAATTTGTTTCAAATCTGTATGTAAGTGAACCTTCCAAAAAGTTTTGTCAAATGAGACGTTGACCTATTGACAGGGAAGTTGATGGAGGTAACTACTACTGTAAGAAAATATGTTTTCTTTCCTCAGCCAAGCTTAAGCCAACATCATATTTCTAGGGAATTTTGGCAAGTAATCAACAGTCACATTTATTTTTCTATGTACATTCCATTTCTCTTTTGAATGAACCATTAAAAAAGGAATTGAACAAGGATATGACAGTCTCTTCCTACTGATACCAAACAAATCTAAAGCAGATGATGCAATAAAATTGACAAAGCATCATGAAGGAGAAAGAAAGATAGCTCTGATGCTGGCAGCTTGAAGCCAGGAAATACTCCAAATTTTAAAGCTGACGTAATTTGACAGGTCTGATGAAATCATAGGAGTATGTGTGCACATTCAGCAAAAAAATATAGCAATGAACTTTATCTTTCTTGACAGGCTGCCGCTTGAATGGATACTTGATTAATATTATCTGTATTCACAGTGCTACTTGGCATGACCAAAAGAATTTCAAAATATCGAGCTAAATGCTTTCATAATTCACAACTGTGGGAAGGTTACAGTGCAAATGAAACTTGGAAAATTAGTCCTGAAGTAAACACTATCTATCACTTTTCTAACAGTTTGGCTCATTGGGGTATAATGGTAGACTTTTATGTTAATGGTAGACTTTTATGTTACAATTATCATTAGAGCACATATTTTCTAGAAATGAAGCTTAAATGTTTATTCCAGTTAAAAAAAAACCCAAAAACCTGTTTGTCGACTAGGGTCTTTAGCTGAAAAAATACTATCCAGTTTTGTGAACTCTAGGTTATCATTTGCTCATAGTTTTACTTACCATTGATTACAATCCCTAAACAAATTAATTTTCTCTTTAACAGCTGAATCTACAGGAAAAAAAGATTCAGCAAAAGAGCTGTCTCCATCAGCAAGCAGTAATTTTGCAGAGCAATGTTATAGAAGTAAATTCTGAAGTACTTCAATACAGTTTTCCTTGTGCTACTTCCAGCATTACTACAAGCATAATTTTGTTCCTGTTTCTAGGCATGTATTTAGAATATCAGGGAAACTTCAGTTCCTCTTTTCCTCTCTTGTAATTTTTGATCTGTAAGTCAAGCTGCTGTTGCTTGGCTTGGCTCCTCCTGGAAATTCTCAGTGCTGCTTCTGATCGCAACCAGAATCATAGTATGGGAAATATTGCACTTTTGGCTTAAAAGAAAGGATGTCCATCTAGGTGTTTCTGTATTCTGAGAATACTTGGGTGCAGGATGCCAGTCCTTTGGCACAATTGTGGCTGGGTGCAATCTGGAAAGAGCTTTCTGAGACTTCTCCAGCCTGTACTATCAATTCAGTTCACAAAAGGCATAGAAATGGAGGCTATGTATCACTGTTGCCTTTTTTTAACCCGCCTGGCCAAGGAACACTGATATAGGTAAAAGTATGAACAAAGTGGTGAGAGGAACCAAAACCTGAAAAAGATGATCCTGCAAGAAAGCATTCTTACGTTACTCTTGTGATTTTTCCCTTGCAAAGCATGGGACAGTAGTTGGGTCCTTATGCATCAGTGTCTAGTACTATTTCAGATTCGTTGAGACACCTGAAGCATTCATAAGGATGCAGATAAGCCATGGATACTACAGGAGATCTATACCCTTTTAGATAGAAAGTTGTACTCCAACCCCTCCTGCCAGAGAAGGATCACCTAGGGCAGGCCACACAGGAACATAAATAAGCACAAAAGGCATTAAGTAAGATTACAACCCTGGACTTTAGGAGGGCTAATTTTGTCCTCTTCAAAGACCTACTTTGAGAAATCCCTTGGGCTAAGACTCTGGAAGGTTGGAGGTCCCAAGAGAGCTGGTTGATATTCAAACATCACCTCCTCCAAGCTCAAGAGAGGTGGATTCTTTTGAGCAAAAAATCAAGTAGAAGAGGCAGGAGACCAGCATGGATGAGCAAGGAACTGCTGGAAGAAAGAAGTTCACAGTATGCCAAAAAAGGGACTGTTCTCTTGGGAGATTTATAGGATTGTTGCCAGGATATGTAGGAATGGAACAAGGAATGCCAAGGCCCTCATGGAATTAACTTTGTCAAAGGAAGTAAAAGAGAACAAGAAAGGCTTCTTCAACTACAACAATGGTAAAAGGAAGAATAGGGAAAATGTGGACCCACTGCTGAATGAGGTGGGAACCCTGGTGATAAGAGGATGCAGAGAAGGTAGAGTTACTGAATGCTTTGAAGACTAACCCTCAGGAATCCCAGACCCTGGAGGGGGAGGACTCTGCAGTCATTAATGAGTATCAGATTAGAAATCACCTGTGTAAACTGAACATGCACAAATCCATGGGCCCTGTTGGGCTGCACACATGAGTGCTGGGGGAACTGGCTGATGTTGTTGCTCTACTACTCTCCATCATTTTTGAAAGATCATTGAGAACAGGAGAGGTTCCTGAGGACTGGAGGAAAGCCAATGTCACTCCAGTCATGAAAAAGGGCAAGATAGAAGACTCTGGAAATTACAGACCAGTCAGTCTCACCTCCATCCCTGGAAAAGTGATGGAGCAGCTCGTTCCAGAGATCATCTCTAAATATACGGAAGAAAATAAGGTTATCAAGTGTAGCCAGCTGCATTTACTAAAGGGAAGTCATGTCTGATGAATCTGATCGCCTCCTACGACTCCTATGGTGTGACTGAATGAGTAGATGCAAGGACAGCAGTACATGTTGTCTACCTTAACTTCAGCAAGGCTTTTGACACTGTCTCCCATAATATCCTCGTGGGTAAGCTCAGGAAGTGTGGGTTAGAAGAGTGGACATGGGTTGAGCGAGATGGATTGAAAACTGGCTGAACAGTAGATCTCAGGGGGTTGTGTTCAGTGGCATAGACTCCAGCTGGCTACCTGTAGCTAGTGGTGTTCCCCGGGGGTCAGTTCTGGGACCAGTCTTATTCAACATCTTCATCAATAACCTGGATGAATGGATGGAGTGTACCCTCAGCAAGTTTGCTGATGATACTAAACTGGGAGGAGTGGCTGATACACCAGAAGGCTGTGCTGCCATCCAGCAAGGTTTGGAAAGACTGGAGAGCTGGGCAAAGGTAAACCTAATGAAGTTCAACAAGGATAAGTGTCAAGTCCTACACCTGGGGAGGAACAACACCATGTACCAGTACAAGTTAGGGGTTGACCTGTTGGAATGCAGCTCCATGGAGAAGGACCTTGGCATCCTGGTGGACAATAATTTATCCACGGAACAGCAATGTGCCCTTTTGTCCAGGAAGGCCAATGGTATCCTGGGGTGCATAAAGATCAGTGTGTCCAACAGGTCAAGGTAAGTTCCCTCTGTTCTGCCTTAGTGAGACATATCTGGAGTATTGTGTCCAGTTCTGGGCTGCTCAGTTCAGGAGAGACAGGGGAATGCTAGAGCAAGTCCAACAGAGAGTTAAGAGGATGATGAAGGGACTGTAACATCTCTCTTATGAGGAAAGGCTGAGAGCCCAGCCTGGAGAAGAGAAGACTGAGAGGGGATCTTACTAATGTTTACACATGTCTGAAGGGTGGGTGTCAAGTAGAAGGGGCCAGTCTCTTTTCAGTGTTGCCCTGTGATAGGACGAGAGGCAATGGTCACAAACTGGAATAAAGTTCCACCTCAACGTGCGGAAAAATTTCTTCACTGTGAGAGTGACGGAACACTGGAACAGGCTGCCCAGAGAGGTTGTGGAGTCTCCTTCTCTGGAGAGTTTCGAAACCCTCTTGGATCTGTTCCTGTGTGTCCTGCCCTAGGTGTTCCTGTGTTGACAGGGGGGTTGGACTTGATGATCTCCAGAGGTCCCTTCCAACCCCTACAATAATATGATTCTACAATTCTATTATTCTATGACATAAATTTTCTTTTTGCATTAATATTTACAGGAAAAATAATAAAATATACCTATAGAACAGATGAATTTGAAGGTCACGTTTATTTTTCTGCTGTAACAAAAAACTTAATTCACTAAATGATATCTTTTACTAATGAAAGCACTGTTATCCTCTGTCTTTCTGAACAGTGTATTACGCTTGCTTGAAGTTTTTACTTTTTTCTCTGCTACTTACTGAGACTAGAAAATATTATTAATACATTTTATAATTAAATTGCCTAGTTACTTCACGGAAAACCATACTACTTCAGATTGTGTTAAAATCAGCAACCCACTGAAAGAACTTTGCAGATTAATTTTATCATTCTGCTTTAAAATGGCGAGCTTGAAAAACAAACTAAAACACACATGATGGCTTTTTGTCACTAAGCAGCCTTTAGCCAATACTAACTGCAGTTACAGTTAGCAAGAGGGTAAAGCTTGCTCCCCCAAGACCCTAAAGGTGAGGGCTCCAGGTTTTCATGGATTTCCTCTAAAACATTGTACTCTACAGTTAAAGGTGTACTTAGGGGCATGGCTGTTGAAAACATCACTAACTTCTTCTGAAGGTCAGAGATATATTTCATGGGAGGAATTACTTGTGAAAAACAGGCTGGATAGCAGCATAGGTTAATGTTAATTCAATTTATTTCTGTACATTCTCTTCTTGGTTTGGGGGGGGGGGGTTGTGTCTGTTTTGTGGGGAAGAGGGGAAATGAGGAGATCGGTAGATGTCTTTAAATAAGACTTTGAAAAATAGCCATGACATTACTACAATGAAGTATTCATCTCTTCCAGCAGACAACTCTATGGAACCACCTTCCTTAGAAAATGAAGATTGTTAAATCAAGAGTATTTCACAGGTATTTAATTAGGAAACTTTGAAAATACATTCTTTTCAACAATTTTCAGTGAAAAAAGTATACAGTTTTGTATGCTGTATGTTAATTGTAAACTTAAAATACACACATTAGCATAATTATATATGTACAATATGCCATTGTTGAAGTGATTCAACTTTTTAAAAAGAAATCTGGCACTTCAGGCTGAGGGAATTCTGAGTTTCATTCTGTGGAAAATTTTGTTTTTAATTTCACAATTTTTTTCAGTAGAGGAACAATGAACATGTAAATAAAGTTTTGCAGCAGATGTGGTTGTTACCTTAAATACTCTGCAACATTAGAGTTCTAACCTGTTTGTGTTCACATACTTGGCAGTCTTAAAGAAAGGCATAAGCTAGTACTTTAAACTTGGGAAAACTGTTTCTTCCTAATACAATGTTTTTAGATTAAACAAAAAAAAAAAGAGAGAAACTAAGATGGAACTCAAAACTAAGTTGTTAATTTTTCTCTCTTAATACCTCCTTTGAGCAAATAAATTAAAACATGGTTTTATTTTGCCTTATCCATTTGCCGAGGAAAAAGACAAGTTTAAATTTGTGCCTCTGTTTATGAAAAAGCATCTAGCAACTAGTTCATGAGGGAGTAACCTTTTCATCTAAACAGCTTTTCAGTGCTTATGTATGTTTGCAGAAAATAACATTTTTTTTTCCTAGCACTGTCTGTAATGCCATCTGCTACTGTGCTTCAGGCAGCTTTGGCTGTGTAAACTTAGCTTTCTAAAGAGTTTGCCAAATGTAGTGGTTTTGAAAATGTATCCCCATTCATTTTCTACTGAGGCATTTGTTGGCATTCAGCAGACCCAGTGTAGTCTGTATCACCCTCAACTACAGTGAAAATGTTTCCTGTTTCCACACTTCTTGTGTCCTCAGATGTGCCACAGACACCAGGACAAGATAAAAGTATTCTGCCTGTCACTACAAATTTGTATTAAATACACATCTGTGATCATTTTAAAATCCATTATTTGGTTTAACACCTATGTTCACAGTTCCTTAACATTTTTTCCTTATTATGTTATTTTCTCATAGCTACTGAAAAATTGAGTTAGGCCCACAACAAGTGCTGCTATTACCAGCAGCAACACACCCTTCTACGTTCCATTGACCTGAAAGTAACATAAAGTTTTGCCATTTTCCAGACTGCCTAGGTAACCACCTCTTAGGCTGTACTTGTATAGTTATATATCTATTCCTCTGTTTTAAACTTTATGTCATATGACCTACATACCTTGCCTGTCCCTACTGCTGTTGCAATATGTATGGAGACAGCCTGTCTGTACCCCCGCGATACTTGACACACTGATGTGCAGAATCAGTGCTTGTGGGGTGTATCCCCAATTCCTGAGTGATACACACTGCTGAGTCTTTCTGGGAGTTTTTCTGTGGGATGTTGTGGGATAGATTCTTCAAATAATTTTTCTTTTTCTTCTTAAATAGCTCTCACCTTTGAATACCCATGTCAGAAGCTGCTTTAGCCCTTGCAATTGCTTTTGTCAACATGAGCTTCCTGCACTGTATTTTGAATATGCTTGTAGCAATGTGAAATAGCCAAGAAGAGGAGGTCCTCAGAGACCAAGCCAGAGGAATAAGGTAAAGGGTCAGCCATGTCAATATTATGTTACTGAAAGATTTTCAGGGCTTGACAGAGGCAAAGTTTGAAAAGATAAGTAGTTGTGTTTTCTTTTTTCCAGATGAATTTGCAGAAACTCCTAGGCTTTTGAACACAACAGGCTTTCCTGAGCTCTGAAGGAGGAGCAGAATCATACTTCAAGCTAAGACCAACTAGGAACAATTGAATTTAAGTTAATTATGTTAATCCATATAACATTTGAGAAAAAAAGGATGATTGGCACCTTTTGAACAGAGAGAGATGTTAGCAAGGGAAAGAAAAAATAGTATGTTTTATTCATTGTGACACAGCAAAAAGAAAGGCAGGTAATTATCACCAGTGAAAGTGAGAGGTTACCAGAGGTGAGGGTAGGGGCAATTAGTAGTGTGCCAAAATAATCTTTCTGTGTCTGCGATTTTGAGTATCCATTGGAATACTGAATCGAGTTTCTAGTTTCATCTTTTGGGTCTCAATTGTCCATCATCCTTGCGATTCAGGACTGAACCATCCCAGATGTGGCTGGTTGTTTTGAGAAGCCTCTCCTTCCATTAGTAGCTGTGCGATTCTGCCTTTCACTGACCACATAAATTCATCCTCGTGAGAGCAACACCCCTACTATTAAGAGTGAGAAAGACCACAAAGGGCAAGTGAAGTACTCCACTTGGCTTTCTTGAGTTGTCTTATGCTGTGATCGATACTGATCTCCAGATAAGCCCCACTGGTTCCAGCTGAAAAGGACTGCAGACTCTGGGAGAGACAGACACTCTTTTGTTCTGTGCATAAACTACTCTCAGAGGAATTGGATACATCTGAAGGTCCTGCTGTGCAAGGATCTTGTCTCATCCTTCTGAGGCCAGAATACATAAATGAATAAGTATGAGACTGTACCTATATAACATAACAGATATGATTCATGAGAGACTGGGAACACCACCTATTTGTTCAGTGGCTGAGAGCTGCCATTTCAGTGAGTGCTGTTAGCTGAGTGGGCACTGGAGATGGCCCATGCTAGCACTCTGCAGCTCACAGTTCCATGGTGGACATCAAGATGGGTGGTAGCTGAAGTGTCTACATACCTGGAAGCCAAATGGATCCAGCAGGCCCAGGTGTCACCAGTCCTTGCAAATGAGCTCAGAGCTTTTAACCTGGATGGGAAGAACCTGAATGTGAGCTTTTGGCAATGTAGATTAATTCCTAATGTGAAAACTAGCAAAGTAGCTTTCTATCCTGCACTTTCATAGCCACTGTGGAAGACATAAGTGTCTTTTCTTTACTCACAGCATGTGTCAAGTCTGTGGTAGATATTATGCAAATACATGAATAGTATTTGCACTACAAGGGCTTTTCAGGAATGGTGTAAACCACAAGACAGCTTGTTATGGCAAGTGCAGAGTACTTGGCACTTTCTTCTGCTACATAATATGATTAAAAAAAAAATTAATATATTCCAATTTCAGAGAAATCCTGATTTATACATTTTTAATTGTTACTATGAAAAATGGGGGAGAAAATGCAGAAGTGAACAAAGCTGTAGGAGTTGGTGGAATCAATACATAGATCAGAGTGTAGAAAACTTCATTAAATTCTGATGACTGAACACAATTTTAAATGTAGGTGTTTTGAATCTTATTAAAATATCAATTTTCACTTTTTGAGAAAGAACTAAAATAAATAAATTTACATTAACGTAAAATGTATCATCTATTGGAAGACTGTAATATATTCTATGGAAAAAGTAAGTTATCAGAAATTTGGCATTTGAAAATGATTGTGACATGAAGAGTAAAAAATAAGCAATACTATAATTCTTGTTAGCACCAGGAGTTAAGGAAGCTGAAGATGGTGTTTCCTCGTACAAGCTGCTTTTGTGATGTATAGAGCTGGATGTCTTGGAGCATGCCTTTACATACGAAGGAAAAGACACAAGAAGTTCTCATCAAATGAAGATGGATGTGTTCTTCAGAGGTGACTGTACAGTCTGAGACAGTTGAGTGAAAGGAATGATAATCTCATGTAGCTGAAGAATTACATTCCTTTCAAACATGATGACAGTGCTATTACTCTAATAGTGATAGGTAGACCTAGCTTACTGCTTTTACATCCTGGAGGATCCTAGTACTGCCCCATACTGAGAAGGTAAAATGAAGTAGTATGGAATAACTGGGTGTTAATACTCAAATTGTAGTAGGCCTATCTAATAGTCTGTTTAACTACTACAGCTGGTAGAGTATTTACAGTATTCTGTATAAGTCATGTACAAGTACTCAATTCCTCTAAGGTTCTGTGGAGAAAGATGTCCTCATATAGGCAGAATATCAGTAATATGATTTTCACTGAATATGAAAAACATGGACAAAACTTACCCATGTCCATACACATGCATGTAGAGCACAGTAGTGGCTACAGTTTATGACAGAGAAGACAAGTTCGTGATACTTCATTTTCTGGAACAAAATGGCTGGGTACTTAGTAGAAAACACAAATGCACACTTGGTTTTACAATAATAGCTGGTAATAGAAGATGTGAAAAACTTTGGATGGGAAGGAGGACACCGGTTCATCTCAGTTTGGCTCTAAGTGTGCAGGAAACTTCCTGGAGTTGTGGAGGTGTTGGCTTTGTTGGAGGAGATGCAGAAGTTTAGAAGGACTCACACGACTAAGCAAGGCCCTAATAGCACTAGCACCTCCACAGAAAGATGTCTCCTGGGAACTCCAGTTTCTCTGAGAGTTGTGCTTAGCATCTGCACACTTAAGTCACTGAGTGAATACTCCTCTTCCACTTTGCTATTTTTTAATTTTTTTTTTTTTGAGAAAAACTTAGCTTCTAGGATTAAAAGAGCCCAGGCATATGAAGAAGCAATTCAGTAATTCTCTATGATTCCAGATGGTGACAGCATGTTTCCTTGGAGTCCTTCACACTGAATTGGGGTGAGGTGGGTGATGGTATCTAATTTTATTTTTTTCCCCCACTGTGATTGAGGATTCTGAATGGCAATTTTTGAATGAATATGGAAGATTAAATAACCCGTAATACAATCATCCCTGAAATACAGACTAGAACCATATGTAAAGAGGTCAAATTTTGCATTAGCTTAAGGAAATAAGCTCCTGTCTGAAGGTGGATAAGCACTATTTACCTGTTCAAGAAAATAAGTTTTCTCATCTGGCTATGAACCTATTGGATTATTCTCCTCTGGCAATAAAGGCATAAGGAAAAGAGGGAGGAGAAAACTGGGATGATGAATATCTGAGATCAAAGCCACCATTCATTCAGCATCACTGGAGTAATCCACTTTCTGCTTGATCTTGCCAGACTGCCAGAATGCATCGTGAATTATGTCAGAGGTGAAAGCAGACTGTGCCATGCACAGAGCTGGCAGCTGGACCTCTGGTTCTTCAATGATGGATATGAGCTGAACTTTAATTCTCATTCCCAAAGGCATCTGCCCCCTCAGTTACAAATTTGGACTGTTTTTTTACTTTAATTGGAAAAGTAAAATATTTTCTTCTCAAAGTTACTAGTTTTGTTCCTCTGCAATCTTACTGCCTCTATTCCTATCCTTTTTACTAGCCTGTTAACTGTTTTAAAGAATAACATCCCTTCCTCATGATGGCAACTTAGAAGACAGCCAAGGAGTCAGAAGGCTTTCAGATCGGTACAGGCCGGTGGGGGTGTTTTGTCAATGACAACATTAGGGACAGCAGATGTTCTGTGATCTTTTTTGTATTTAATGGCTGTTGACACTTGCAGAAAACTGTCCATGTCCTTGGTGATCAGGTTGCCCCTTCCAGTGCTGAGTTCCTATGAGTGTCACTGGAATATAGCTCATTACACTAGAGTAAACAACTTGCACAGACAAATATTTTAATGTCTGTTATCAAAGTTTCTCTACAGCATTCCTTTCCTTTCTGTAGAAGAATTCACATTTCCAATTAATATTAAAAAAGTAAATTTTTGGTGGATTTGACTGGAGTTGGCAACTTCCTAAGCTAGCATCACATTTGCTGATGTTAATTAACCATGATTTCCTTCATCACTGGTGATAATTTAGAATAAAAATATCTAATTGTTTTTCAGAGTGAAACATTCTTTGGATTGCCCTGTGTTGCAGGTTACAGGATTTAATAATATTCAATTGCCATCAGATTGAATTCTCCCACTTACCTCTACTTAAAATAGCCTCTCTTTCTCCAACATGGAATAACTTCAGTGATTTCCCTTGATATCAAACCTACATTAGTCAGATGTGAGACTGAAGAAGAGATCTTCTGACTAACTGCAAGTAACCTATGTCCTGCTGTTCAGCATTTACCAGGAACATTAAAGATATGTGAGACCTCACCTGGAGTACTGCGTACAGTTCTGGAGCCCCTGTTACAAGAAGGACATGGATGTGCTGGAATGTGTCCAGAGAAGGGCCACAAGGATGATCAGCGGGCTGCAGCACCTCTCCTATGAGGACAGACTGAGAGAGTTGGGGTTGTTCAGTCTGGGGAAGAGAAGGCTCCAAGGAGACCTTC
>JAAGNO010029416.1:7173-21295 GCA_033439905.1 Ceryle rudis
AAGGGGCAATGGGCACAAACTGGAACCCAGGAGGTTCCATCTGAACAGGAGGAGAAAATTCTTTGCTGTGAGGGTGTGGGAGCCTGGCCCGGGATGCCCAGAGAGGCTGTGGAGTCTCCTTCTCTGGAGAGATTCCAAACCCTCCTGGATACTGTGATGCTGGGCCCCCTGCTCTGGGTGACCCTGCTGGATGGAGCAGGGGGGTGGCACCAGAGGTCTCTTCTCTCTGGGGTCTCCAGAGGTCCTTTCCAACCCCCACCGTTCTGTGATACCACACCCACTGAATGAAGGCACATAGGTCTCTGCTCCCTGTTAGTTGGAGTTTTTTGATGATTAACAGGGACTAATAGGACATTATTTCTGACAGATTTCATAAATGTTCCTTTGGTAATCTTCACACCAGCTTAATCTCCAAAATTTTTGCAGGGCTTGCTTTTGTCCTCCTTGTTGTTCCTACCTTGGGAGTTGGGCTGTGAAGAATGAGCGCTGCTCTGTGCTCTGCACCTCTGAGCAAAAGAGGTCTGGTGAAAACAGGGGGCATGCTGAGGCACCCCAACAACCCTTTGGCCACAAGCATCTTTGCCCCACGGCCAGCCAAGCCCCACCTTGGTGGCCATGCATTCCTGCCTGTAATCCGGGGTGAGACTAACCACCAGATGTCTGACCTTCTCACCCTCCTGGCAACACTAAATGTCCTTCCCTGTAAAGTTCTGTGGGGTTTTATTTTTCTTTCTTTTCCTGGTCTCTAACTGCTGGTTATTATCATTATTAAGCATAAATGGCCTCTTTCACACTCCGCACGGCGAGCGCTGCTCTGAATAAAGCTTAACTACCATGAAAGGATTTGCACGATGATACTGTGACTGATCAGAGAGCTCCTTGCGACTACATTAAGAGAAAGGCACATTGTGATCCCATCTCACTTTGTAGGCTTGGATTGAGAATGTATCCCGTATTTTCCTGCTCTGGTAGGGGGGTTGGACTCGATGATCTCCAGAAGTCCCTTCCAACCCCACCATTCTGTGATTTTACTTTTGCAAAGGCAGGAAAAGACAAAGGAGATCTTTCCTTAGGGTAAGGAAGCTGTCATAAGCACAGCTAGGAGGGAGATTTCAAAAACTGAGCAGTGGGAAAGTATTAAGATGATAGTTCCACTCACAGTCCAAATGAGCAGTTGTTTTTCAGTGGTGAATGTGCGTGCCTAAAAAGCAATCTGGTAAAGGGCATCCATCTACAGCACCCGGCGCGGGGAAAACACAAGATGTATTTGACATGGAACAGATGGGTATTACCCTTACGCTGTACTTTTAATTTATCATCCAGCACATCTATGCACTAAAGGCGATCCAAATGCAAATGTTGCTTCTATTTGCATGAAGGGCTGAAAATAGCTGAATGCAGGTTACAGTTACGGGCACGTAGATACCAAAAAGCCTCTAACAGCATCCTGTTACAATTAATGGTCTGTGTTCGTAGCGTTTCACGCTGCGATGCCCTCAAATATCACAAACGGGAGTCGAGCGGGATCATTACGAGGAAAGGAGAGCTCTGAAGAATCCTTCTGTGTCGGCAACGTGAGTCGCTCTGAGCTGGTGTTGTGCTGATTCCCAGCACAGCCATGGGACAGGCTGCTCTACAGGGGCAAACTAGAAAATACACAACCTGAGACTGAAAGGCAGCAGCCTGAACTTTGTTTATTTTAATTTTTTTGTTTGGTTTTTTTTTTGAAGGAAGGAGTTTTTGTCTGTTCACTGACTCTTGATTCAGTGCTCCTGCATCGTGATGTTTCCCCCAAAAGGAGCTGATACTTTGCCAAATCAAAATCATGTGGAGTTCCTCCCTGCTGGGGATGAGCTGCTTTGCTCCTCTCTAGAGGGAGCTCCTTCTAGGCTTCAATGCAACCATCTCTTCCTTCTTCAACAGAGGTGGGAGCTGTGACACCCAGAGGTCAAGGGCATGGTATGAGGATGAGAGCAATGGTGTGTAACCATTTTTCCACGAGGAACTGTGAATCCAAGTCCTGCTTTGGAAAATGCATCCTGTAGAAATGTCAAACACAGCATTCAATAATTAGGAGGAGGTTCAGTCCAGCCTTGCAGATCTTTAGCACTCACGAAATTCAGATCCCTGGATGACCCATGACACAGCCTGAGTGGCTGATTGGTGCCAAGCTCAGTGATTTCCTTATGGTTGCCAAAACTCCCAGTTTCTGAGTGTGTTTTATCCCCCGTTTCAAAACCATTTTGCAGAGGTATCGGGACATGTCTAATACTTGGAAAAAAAGTGAACATCGTGGTCATTTAGTGAGATTTCCCCCCTCCTCCCCTTCCTTTCTTTAAGGCTGGATGGACTCTTGTTTACAGTCCCTTACAGTGGGCTCTTTTACTGCCAGGGCCACGAATGATGTCATTTGTTTAGCAGGAGACTGACTATTAGAAATGCCAAATGTAATTAAGATCTTGACTTTCACAAACACTGATGGTGAGAAATGGCTCCTACCTTTTGAACTTTCAGGCTCGGGGTGGGAGCTTTGCCCCGAACGAGCTGTTGGCAAAGGTTTCAACCTAGGGCGAGAAGAGATTTCACACAGCATTTGCAATTCTCCTCTGAATTGGGAAAGTTCATAAGCTTTCAGCCAGGAGGCTGGTGATGTCACTGAAAATAACTCCTCTCCTGGGTGAAAAAACCCCGTCATTAACCCCTGGAGATTGTAGAGCGGAGGCTCTGCTTGCTTCAGGTCCTCCAAGTCTGGGAGAAATGGGGCTGAGCCTGGCCAGACACTGCCAGCTGGTTTGGAGCCAGCGTACTGGGATCCTACTCCACCCATGACACTTAGAGAGAAACAAAGGGTGTAAAGGGTGTGTTAGGGACAGGAAGAGGCGTGACGCTTGTGACTGTACTCCAGCTATTCTCCACTGTCAGAAGCCCCCTGAGGGAGGAGGTGGGAGGAGGCAAGGGGAGGAAGGCTAGTAGCAGATGGCATTAATTTAGCACGGCCCAAGGCTGCTGCACAATATACTGAAGCTTGGTCCTTGTTTAGAACCAGCTTTAAAACCTTCAGCCTGGTGCTTACACGGTGCCCTCTTACCCAACTTGCAAGGAGAGGGAGCCTGGGCATCCGAGACAGTCCCGAAACCCACCCAGGGAAGCTCCAGCTGACAGCAGTCAAGATGTTGCTAGCGTGCAGCGAAGCTCTGGGGGCCCATCCCAGTGCTTGCTGACGTCAATGAAAACCTTTCTGTTGACTTCAATAGACTCTGGATCAGGCCCCTGGGTTATAATTGCAAGCATCTATGGTTTCTCTCCTTTCTTCTGACCAGACATGGTAAAAAAGTGTGCAGGACATCTACTCTCCAACAGCCCTGGCTCTTCAAGCACCTTTCTTACCCTGAAGAAAGGAGTGTTTAACTGGAGTAACATGAATGCAACGCTATTATATTTATGGTATCAGTTCTATTGTGATTCAGTTTCAGCGTATTGGGCACGAAGAGCATCACTTTTCATGGCAGTCAGGGCTGATGTGCACTGTGGTGTCCAGCCCTGCCCTTTCCTCTCCCCTTCTTCAGCCAGTGTTAAATTATTAGCTGCAAAATTCACGGCCAAGAAAAACCAAAGGGTGTATTTTCTTTATTCTCTATCCCCCAACCACCACAACTGTCACACACGTAACTCACAGGTCCTATCTGTTCCTCTGAGAAAGTAAAAGCAGGTCGCCCACCAGAGAGCCCAGCCTGTAAGCTGGCAGCTTTGTATGTGGAGACGTTTAATCCAGAACCTTCCTGCTGCCTCTGATTCTCTGGCACCAGCTCTGTGTCCTACTCAGCCTGTTTCCTTCACCCTCCAGAATCCTCCCACCACCACCACCTCTTCCAGGGATTTTTGTGCGGGTTATTTGAGGATACAGAAGCTCGAGTGAAAAATATGATGGTGAAGCACCTGTGTTTTGACTATGCACTACCTTTTGCTGCTGGTTTTAATGTTCTGTACATTCCCCTGTGATTACTTTTTCTGTGTTGCCTCTCTTTCATTGAGCTGGTGAATGCAAATCAGTGCTGGGATGTTATTTATTTTCTTCCAGCCGATAAAATGTCTGTGAGGCAGGAGGGAGCACAAAGTCTGGTCTGTGTCCTTTAAGCACAAGCTGCAGGCAGCTAGCAGTTTTCCCTGAAGTTTGTGGTTATTTCATATGGATCAGGCAGAGCTGCTGATTTTATTTTGAAAAAGTGGAAGAAAAAGTTTTCTCAAAAGTCTCAGAAAATTGAAACAAAGGAAAGTTGGGGTTTTTTGTTTGGTCGGTCGGTGGTTTTTGTTTGTTTGTTTGGGGTTTTTTGGGGGGGTTTTTTGGGTGTTTTTTGTTTTATCAAAGCCATGGAACTGGTAAAAGAAAGCAAACCCAGCAACGGTTACATTCGTGCTGCTAAATTTACTGAATCACTTTTGCAACCCCAGCCACTACGTGCTATTCCCTAAAAGGGGCAGCCTAGATCCATGGTGCAAAGCTCCCCAGGTTTTCTCCTCGTTTTGCTTAACTTTACCATCAAACTGTAGAAACTTTGTTATTCTTCACTATGGCTTTGCAGGTTAAAACTTCCTTTCAACTCTTCCCGTTATAGGAAATCCATGATAATTCAGCTTGAGGACAGAGCCAAATTGTTCTACTGCTTTTTTAAAGCTTTTTGGTATTATTTTGGTGCTAGCACTTCAGTTTACACATCTATGCCACTGAATCCATATAGCTGTCTATTTTAATCAGTCCTGAAACTTTTTTCTTCTGGGTCAATGGGATAATATTGTGTTACTGTTCTTAGGATATATTCTTAACCAAGGGTGAAAAGAAAATTTCAAGTTATGAGGGGAATGTTGTTAATGAACTTTGTCTTTAGGACTTGTAAATAATCAGCAGGGAACTACAGAGATTTAGAAAGAGGGCTCTCATGTTTCCCATTACCATGAAGGCTGCCTAAGTCCAGTTCACTGCCATCTTTTTCGAAGAGTAATGGAACAATTTAAATATCTTTTTCCCCTTTGCTTTTCACTTCAGGGGCAGAGGACAGGATGTGAAGCTTGTCATTGGGTGGTATCCATTGTACAGGCCAGACTGCAGTTGATACGGTGCCTTGGCTGGGAGCAGAGCTTGGGTGAGGACACGAGACTGCCAGTTTCTGGAGGTGCATCATGAGATGGGCACAGGCTGTGACTTCTGGCGAGGCACAAGCCAGCCCATTGCTACAGTCTCTGTACTTCACGATCTTGCTTTTTACAGCTGCTGGCTACTGGCATCCGGGTACTGTGGATGCTGAGTTGAAATGAAGGATCTTGCGCGGAGTGCTCGAACCTGGCCACGTCTGGATTTGCTAAGCAGACTCCTGCATGGGCTCCATGGTCTGATGCTCCTGAAACTACTACCAGGAGCATCATCAAAGCGAGTGGTCTCAGCAGGGCATCTCTGTCCCTTCCCTGGATGTCAGCAGGAACTGATGGGGCCGTGTTCACAGTGAACTCCTTTCCTTTGCAGGAGGCGAGTCCGAGATGCCGCGGTGGGGCCACCCTTTGTTCCAGGCAGAAAGCTGGTGTAGGACCCACGTCCTGGAGGCAGGGAGGAAGGAAACCCTAAGGAAGGAAGATTAACAACACTCTGAGTCATGACCTAAGTCTCAGCCTGCCTCCGGGCAGCACGTGTGGTGCTCACAATGAGTGGGGTTTAGAGCAAAGTGACAACAGATGCTCCTGATTCAAGTATTGTGAAGAAACTGCTCTTAGGTTTTCAACTTAACATTCTAGAATTTGGCATCCAGACTGTTTTTAAAGGTGGACATTTGAGAGAACATATAACGTCATGGCTTCTTTAAGAAATGTTAGCAATGAGCATGGGCTAGTGCATAAGGCAAGATAATGAAGGCTGTGCTACTGCTGATGCATCGTCCCACTTTGATGTACCTTCAGAGTTGGTGGCTTTGGCCAACCCCTGAGAGATCTGAAAAGCAAACCCAAGTCAGAAGGACACTATCAGATTATGAAAAGTTTTTGTGACTTGATTTCGTCTTGTGAATATACAAAATCCTTCCATTGCTGACATAACTGTTTTAAAGGGCTGAGGAAAAGTCAGGAATACGCAGTTAACTTCTGGCTTGAACTGCACTGCGAGGAGCTTCGAGAGGAGGAAAATGCCCTTTCCTCTTCTCTTGCTGATGCTTCATCCTTGACCTGTGTCACAGTCCCTTCCAGGCAGAGCCACTCGCTGAGGCTAAACGACCTTCACATGCTTGATACTGTAAACAGATGTTTGGGTGTTTCATGAAAACAAACTCCTCAGAGATGTCCATTGACCAAAGCCTCGGTGCAGTTATTTAGCTGAACGTGGTAATGAGTTCTAGTAACACAGTAAAAATGGCAAATCTGACCTTTTCTGGAGCTGGAAATGTAGGAGTTGTTGACAAGAATGTGAGGTTTATCAGTAAAAGGGTGCCAGTGGGGAACACAGACATTGTGGAGTTTGACACTGGTTCGCCCTTTGTTCTGCCCATGTAAATTCTGACACATTCAGTCTTCAAAGAAAACACAGAAAAGACAAAGTTGTCAAAGTCTGAGATGAAATCAATACCCAGGTGAAAACAATGCAAATTTCAGAAAACAAAGGAAGCGAAACGATGAAGAAAGGCAAAAACTCTTTGCTAATATTTGACTCTCCAGCCTCAGTTCCCTGGAAAAAAGTTTGATAACTTAATACAGGGATGTTCTTGTTTGTTGCTTCTCTCCAATCTTTCACGGTCATTTGAACGTTAAACCAGATCCTCCTCCTCCTCCAGACAGTCCAGTACAGTGCAAGCAGCTTGTTACAAAACATGGTTAAGAACGTTTGAATAAAAATATGTAGAATAAAGAAGGAACTATTCATGACACATCGCTCGTCTTGACAGGCCGTGAAGTTATTTCACCCTTCAACACAAGTGCTAGAACATAATGGAATCCCTACTGAGCGTTTTCATGCCTACCAGAACATTAAAAAAAAAAAAGGCATAACAAAATGCCCAGTGTGCCCCTAACTATTAGCTTGGATGAGTAAGGAGGCCAAGAGAAAACAGTGGCACTGTGGGAAATATCTGTGGCGAGGGAAGGAAACAATAACTGAAGGCGATAAAAATGGGTGATTCTTGTGCATTGTGCCCTTTGCAAGGGAGGACGCTCTGCAAGCAGAGCATCAATATGGACTTTATTCGTTGGTTTTTTTTCCTCTCTGCTACCATAAAGAATTTTAAAAGCCGAGATTTAAAGACCTCCAGTTGGGAAAGGAGACTTTCTGGTCTTTTTGGTTACAAAAAGGGGCCGTTCAGCTTACGAGCAAGACTAGGTGAGAGACACTAGGAATGCATCATCGAAATCTGTTCTGTTTTGCTTCTGATTTAACTGAGAAGATGGAATGGGCACAGATGTAGCACTGCAGCGTGCAAAAGTGGGGCACTAAATGGTACGTTAACATGGAGCTGAATTTTGCTGTCATTAATCAGGCCCTATTCAGAAAAAAAAAGCAGCGAGGCTTTTGCCTGCATAAAACACCCACATGATGTAGCCTTTAATACACAATAATCTCATTTAAATTTTACTGAATTCACTGAACTTTATGAACTCAGAGTGATTGCTCAGGTACTGTAAATGATAATTTGTTCTAAAGAAGCTATTAACTCTTACTGTTTTGGTTTGGTTTTACCTCTGATTTCCAGCACAGACTGAAAGCACCTCTGAAGCTTTGCATCTCATTTGATGTTTAAATGCAAAAAACCCAGGAATTATTGTCATTTGCAACAAGGAAGTGAACTTTTATAGACGTCCAAAAGCCTTTCTGTACTCAGAAGCTGGAATGGTTTAACTTTGTTCTACCTTTGCATTGATGTAGCTTCATAACCGCCCAATGGGAAGTGATGGTTGTAAAACTGGTGGAAATAACAGGATTATCTTTGACTAACCACAGGTTTTTCCATGTCAGGAATGTGAAGAGCCTGAAAACATTCTGTCCCTGAATGCTTCTTTTTTTTTTTTTTTTTTTTTTTTGTCCCTTTAGAAGAAAGGACTAAACAATATATTTAGGGCTTATATATGGAATTACACTCTTCTTGGTGCAAAGACTGCAAAAGCTAAGTCGAAAGGACAAGAGGAAGGCAGGGGAAGCAATCAGCCAAACCTTCTGCAAACCAAAAATGGTATTTCTTTGAGTTAGAAAGAGGTATTTGTCAGTCAGGTAAAAGGTAGGACCTAGGAAACGCCATCCTGCTCCTGCACTTTTGTTGCCTGTAAACTTCAGAGCCACCAGTGGCAGTACCAATATGTTGTCGTTTGAGAGAACCCCCCAAGTGCTCATTGCAAGCTTCTCATGGTCTCACATCATTATTCATCTTCGTGTCCTGCAGCAATACTGGCCTGCAGCGAGGAAAGTCCACTCTCCTTCCACCTCTCAGGGCTGGACCAGCTCCCTGGGCTGCCCGATGGTGCGAGCGATGGCTCTGCCTTCGGCTGGGGACATCCTCCAAGGTGCGTGTGGCGGTTCAGGTGTTGGCACCCACGGTGCCCTGGTCGTACCCACAGTCACTCTCCAGGTCTTGCCAAGATGAGCAGCTGGTGGCAGTTTCTCAGCTTTCTAAGTTGGTCATGAATCCCTCAGAACTTTTCAATACTCTTGGTTTTGAAGGTACCAGGTTTCCTGTCTGAAGTTCTCCCAATATCCGTTCAGCATTGTCGTTCTTCCGCTAGGAATATTTTTTCCTGTAGATGAAAATGATTGCAGTGATGATCACAAGATAAAAATGGAATTATGCTACATGCATTCAATGTTGGGGGTTTTTTTGGGTTTTTTTTTTTTGGTTTTTTTTATACCAAGCCTTCATGAGTCTCACTATTAATAGAAGCAGTTGTATGGAAAACAGAGATTCTGATTTTGCTGGCTTTGCTTTTGGTCTGGTTCCATAAACACTAACAGTGTTGGAAAATTCTGAACATTTTTTTATTCCCCATTAATTGAAGTAATCATGACAAAGTAACACAATTTATTTCTTTTAAATTGGCCTGGTGGTAAAACTGGCATTATTCTCAATCTGCATCAGAAGTATCCTAGCTAGTGGTGTAAGCTGCTTTAGGTTCTAATTTTTCAGTTATTCTTGTACTTCTTTTTAAATTGGTCGCTCCTCCGGTGAACAGATCAAATATTAATGATGTTTGAAAGGGTTTTTTTTTTGAGCCACGTAGGACTTAATAGAACCATAATTTTGCATTTTACTGCTTCGCTGGGGAAAGGCTGTTAATTAGGAGGAGCATGGCAAAGGAAACTGCTTTTTGGCTCTGCCTACCAACTGGTTAATTCTTCCTATAAACAATTGGTCCCACTTAATGACCAGACCGTACCGTATTTACTAGCATTCCCAGACTTCATAGTTTTATGTCTGTGAAACACTTGCATATTATGATCTCACCTCATGATACAGAATCTCTCTATTCAAGTTTATACATGACGTGGAAAGTCTGCGAGATGTACGCTGAGGTGTAAAATTAGTGTAATTCCCCTGGAATGAAAGAGACGTGCCAATTCATATCAAGTGAAGCTATGGCCCACAATGTCTCAAAGACGTTTCCTTTTGTCTAGCAAACAAGCAAACAAACGTTCTCCATTTCAATGGAAAATAATGCTTGTGTCTCTCCTTGGTCAGGCACAGAAGGAGATCAAAGATGGCACAATCTCTTCTTGCAAGGCAGCGTTTTGCTACCAGACAATTAATATGATAGTATCAGGGAAATGAAAATCTATTCCATGCCTAGGTGTTTCCCCTCATGGACTGGAAAACTACTCCATTTATCATTTTCTGTCTTTAGGCAAAAAGGCAACTCTTACTTGCATGTTTGTCAGTTTGTGCTTGAGAGTACGAGATTTACTTAAAAACAAGCTCAGCCAGCTAAATGAAATGCCAATGGTCTTATTATCCTGAGAGAGCAAAGCACTTAAGCCCATGATTAAAACAAAGTTAATTGAATTTCAGCTTGTGCTTAAAGTAAAGCATAGCCATAAATACTCGGGCTGAATAGACAGATTATTCTCATGCTTAAATGTAAGCACTAATCAGTATTTTCTTAAACTCAAGGTTTACGGCCTTCTAGGAGCAGTTTGAACTATCCCACTAATAAAATGGCATAAAAATCAGATCTTTTCCTAAGAAATTTGTTCAACAGAGCGAAGATTGAGGTGCTGCTCGTATAATAAATTGGCAGAGTAGGTTCGAAACAAGAACACGAATATTAAAATCTGGGTGTGATGAGTTATGTATAAGAAAGGCAGGAAAGAGTTGAATTGTGTGGCTTTCTCAGAAACTTATCCTTGGTAATCTAGAATGGCACCACCTTCTTGCTCTAAGAAAACCTCAAAATGTCAGTATTTAGGGGGCAGTGGGAAGTGCAGTGCAGCTACAACTGCTCTGTGTTCTTACACGTTAGATCCTCTGTATCGGGTTAGTCTCTGAAATTCAAAATTGAGGGTTGAAATAAAAATTTCAGCCCTGAAGTTGCCACTGATGCATCTGACTGATTCTGGGCACGTGGTGTTTTCAAGATGAACTTACTTTAATTTGTATTTCTAATAGGAATGAAAATGCCTTTCTGTTAGGAAGTGTAATAATTAAATATTCATCAAGTATTTTGCTGTCCTTTTGAGCTGGACCAAAGGAAGCCTGGCCTAAACCTGTCCCATTGGCATGTATAAATTCATTAAAATATCTTGTGAAATGCGTCCCGTTTTACTGCTAGTTTAGGGAAAGAGGAGAGTGGACAAATGGAAAAGTTCAGCTGCAATCCCATCTCAGCGCTGTCAAAACACAAGTTTTGGAGATGACTTTTCCATTAGATGCTCCTCATCCGCATTACTGTTTTGAAAGGAATATTTTTTTTTTCCTATCAAAACACAACGTTTCAAATCCCACACGATCATCCTCTCTGCTACCATTTTGCCCTCACAGAAAAATACACCTTTTTTTTTTTTTCTTCTCTATTTTTTCTGTTTGGCCTGAAGGGAAGTTTCCCATTATTGCCCAGCTCTGGTATTGCTGGAAGAGATGAGATGCGCATTTCAAAGCATGACATTTGTACAGTGATGATGTAAAAATGGGGATGAAAAGCTGTATATGGTTAGTTCAGTTCGTTTCTGCGTTGGGCTCTAAGCTTTGATAGTTGTGTTCTACCATACTGAAGCTTCACTAATTTGAAGCTTCTATTTAAATTGCCTTTAATGTGGAGTTCTTAATAATAGTTTCTTAGTGTAGATTAGAATAATTAATGCATTTTTTGAGTTACATAGTGTAAACATTACTGACTTTTGGGAAGCTTTGCTCCTGAACATACTGAGGAAGCCAGAGTGGCACAAACAAAAACGATTTCACAGGTTTTGATCCAAAGAGTTTTATTCCTATTGACAGATGCATTTACACGTGTCATTTTAAAGTATGTCATGATATTTGTAGAACAGTGGAGAGGTAGGACTGGGGTATCACACACAAAAAAAGTGATATTCTAGACAATAAAACAGGAGTGCAGTGAGATACGAGCTTCTGGATGACATGCCTTTCTCCTAACAGCATGTGAAGAACATGAGCAGGACCCTGCCAGGTGGGATCAAAGGTCTGTGTAGTTGAGTGTCCTGTCCCACAGCCAGCAACAGAGGACAGCCAGGGGAAAACTGTAAGTACAGAGCAAACAGAAAACTGCCCAGGACACTCACCCAGCAATGTGCAACTGAGGGGCTTCTGGAGCCAGAGGTCGGTACCTTTGTATTTAAAGACCTTTAATGGGTTTTCTTTCGTGAATTTACTCTGTCGCCGGTTTTGGGTTTTGAATTCATGTAAACTTGTAGTATCCACAATGTTTGGTGGCAGAGATCGAAACCCCTTGTTACACCTTCTGCGAAGAAGCACCTTTTCCTTCTCTAAAGCCTGCAGCTAAGTTTCCTTTCCCCTTCTCCAAAACTGGAAGACAAAGTCTTCTTTCACCTTTTCCTCTGGGGCTTTTTGCAGATGTCTGCAATATCCCTTCTCAGCCGTTTCTTTTCCAGATGGAAGAGTCAATTTAGACATTCCCTCCATAGGACCCACTTTATGCTTCAGATCTCCCTTTTTGGCCTTGTTTGCACCTCTGCCAGATGTAGCATTTCATTCTGAGATGGAGAACCGGCCCTCTGTACGGAACCTGAGGTGCAGGTGCATCAAGAATCCACAGCATTAGTGATCTTTGCTTTAGTTGCCATTCCTTTGGTAGCGCTTCCTGGCATTCAGCGCGCTCTTTGGTGAACAAAAATGTGCTTAACACCTGCACCAAACTATTTTAAAAATCTTGTTCCTGAGTAATAATACCTGATCCGGTTGGGGATGTCTATGAGAAGCGCAGGGAGGTTGGACTAGATGACCTTTAAAGGTCCCTTCCACCACCAAGCATCCTGTGTTAGAGCATATCATCTTGGATGTGACTTCACTCCCATGTGTACAACTTTACGTTTCTATTTATACCAAATTTCATCTGCCCTTTGTTTCCTGCTTAGTATGGTGAACTCCTCCTTCAGTTCTTCACACTGAGTCGTCTTCTTCACTTTCCTAGACAACTTAGTTATCCACAGATCATCTTACTGTCTTCTCCAGCTCACTCAGCAATACGTTGAGCAGTGCCAACATGCACACACTTGCCTGTGAAATTCCACTTCCCTCTGCTGTGAAAAGTAACCAGCTATTGCCACTCTGCTGCTGTTCTTTTGAGTAGTTATAACCTTCCTAGGAGACCATGGCCTCCTTTCCTCTGGCAGATTAGCTTCTCTGAGACAGGGGGGAGACACTGCCAAGAGTTTTTTAGAAGTCCGGGTAGAATACATCAAGAATATCACGTTCCTCACACTCTGGCTGAATCCTTCAAAGAAACCCAGTAGTGATCTGTGAAGTCTTCACTCTCCTTTGATAAGCCACACTCATCCTTCCCCCTGTATGCCTTGCACAGGGTGTCTGAACCTTCCTTTCTACTGGTGGCTCAAATCTTGCCAGATAATGGAGCTCTGGCAAGAGAAGTCAAGCTTGCAGGGTGAGGGACACCCAAGGTTTCTCATGAACTAGGCTTTTCAGAGGGTTGAGCTGATCATTTGGACATGACCCTAGTCATCTTCATGAAGACCAATGGCTGATGATTAGACATAATCATCAGAATGTCATTATTTCAGTAAGAAATGCTTTGATTCTGCAAGCATCTCATTGCAGGAATTTTATTTTCTGTTTTAAGAGGTTCTTCGAGGGCATGCAGCTGTCAGATTGCTCCTAGAGCTGGACTTTGAAACCTCTGTGAGCTCTGCTGTCAACAAGACTAATCAGCTTTTATTGCGTCTAGCTCAGTAGATTCACAGAGAACGATCCATCTTTTGCAGACTTACCCTCTCTATTTTTGCCCCCTTTGTTTACATGCACAGGGTAAAATGCAAATGTAAGAAGGCCTCGTAGGAAGGTCATTCCAGCTTTATAATGGTATTTTTTTACATGAAAAGTGCCATTTCTCTAATTAAACTGGCCCATTTTGGGGGGGTGGGGTGGGGTGGTGTGCATGGGCACATAGATATACCATCTGAATGCCTTAAATGTGCATCTATATATTCAAATGTGGCTATATATCTATTTGTATGTGTTACACGTGTCCACACACATTTATACCCATTAAACGCATTCAGATTGCGAGTGTTCTTTTTGTGCAGAGAGACTTAAAGCAAAAAGTCAATACCCTGGGATTGTGGATGATCCCATTTTGCAAACTAGATAAATTATTTACCAAAAGGACTCGGCCAGCTCTGGCAAAAGGCAGGATCGACACCGGCAAAGTGCTTTTGATCTACGGGTTCTACGAATAACCCAGCACAAAAGATGGCTGCGTCGCATCGAACCGAAGAGCATTATTACAGGATGAAGGAAGGAAGCAAAAATAGACTTGACACGCAAGTATTGCAGAAAGTTTCTAAAGTGGGAATTTGAATTCTCTGCAGCCGGCTCTGGGTGTGTAGCTATACTAAGCTGTACATTTCTCGTGTTGCTTTGGTTTATGGCAGTAAAGAAAGTCTGTGGGAGATCATGCCAAG
>JAAGNO010029417.1:27748-62072 GCA_033439905.1 Ceryle rudis
GATAGGACCAGAGCTAATGGGGGCAAGGTGAAACACAGGAAGTTCCACCTCAACATGAGGAAAGGCTTCTTCATTGTGAGAGTGACAGTGCTTGGAAGAGGCTGCCCGGAGAGGCTGTGGAGTCTCCTTCTCTAGAGAATTTCTGCCTGGATCTGTTCCGGTGTGGCCTGCCCTGGGTGTTCCTGCTCTGGCAGGGGGGTTGGACACAATGATCTCCAGATGTCCCTTCCAAACCCTAACATTCTACAATCTTGAAGGTCTTTTCCAACCAAAACAATTCTATGATCTGTCACCTTATTGGTTCTTCTCCAAGTCACAGACCAGAACACAGGGTGCAGCTCAGAGTGTAGTAAAAGCTGATTCTGTCTCACAACAGCGCTGGTTTTCTGTGATTGTTAAACTCACTTGGGGCCGTGGGTGGGAAAGATCATTATTCCTCTCTGGCTGCATAAGGTCATGCGATATGATGACAAAAAATTTAAACTGAAAGTTTCAGATTTTTGTGGAAGTTATATACTCTTGGAGACATTATAATAACAGATCAAGCATTTGGATTTAAGAACCTATGTTCTTGACAGGTTAAACTGTACAGATATCCGTTCCAAATCAACATGCATTCAAGCTATAGTACTCTAACTGAAAGTATTTAGTGATTCTTTCATAATACATTCTCTTAGAAGCCTTAAAAAAAAGCCTGTAATTAACAGCAAATCAGCTGAAACAATGCAGAAAGCTGCCACTCTCAGTAGATACTACTTTACCCTGTGGCAAACCTGTCAGAAAGGAGAATACACCTATACCTCGTTCTTTCTTAATACGAATCCTCCCAAGGTTTTATACAAGCTCTGTCTGGAATATTAGCTGCAAACAGGGCCTTTTCTAGCTGGGTCTCTAGTTCTAGAGTCCATTGCTTTGTCACGAGAGTGGAGTAGGTGCAGTTGGGTCCAGATTGCCCCACTTCAGAATGCTTTTACCAGAAGCCTCAGTCCTGTTCTGCACTTCTCCTATAATACTGTTTGTACACAGTTTTGATTTTATTTTCTGGGGCAGAAGGTGAGTGTTGACCTAGATGGGCTGATAGAAACTGTATTCTTTCCATATAATTTTAAGGCTTTCTTTTCTCCCTCCCCAGACATTTAGAATTAAACCTCCTATGTGCATTACTAAAAAGGACGCCAACTTTGCGGTAGAAGTGTTTCATACTGCCTTACAGAGACACATTGAAAGAGCAGCTGCAAAATAGATGTGATTTGTTTCCTTACCCAAGATGCACACTGAACCCCTGATACTTGCCACACAGACTCAGCACTGATCTACCCTGGACATGAAAATCAGTCTGAAGATTAAATACTTTATCCTAATAGCAATCTGACAGATCCAATGCTTAATAAATTAATTAGTTTATTAGAATATGCTCTGATGTGTTTTGTAAACATACAGGTCTGTTCTACAGTGTAGTTGTACCCTGATTGGATTAACTGGGCAGCACAGGAAGAGGCAGACATATATTCATCTTTCATCTGTGAAGGTCCTATCATAACTGGTAATTTTTTAGTAAGAATGACAGGAAAACATTGTTTGGGGCAAGTATACTGTTGGGACTTTGTGGCATCTGTACTCCCCTTGGGGATGGTACCAGTGCTGCAGTGGCATGTCTCCTGCTGCCCTGGCCCTCTTCCTTGGTACTGCAGCACCTACTGCCAGATCATGGGGATTTTGTCACATAATTCTGAATGGCTGTGAGTTAGTGTGCAATGAGGTGCCCAACTGCCTTCCACAGATGTCACTGCTGCTGCTGCCCCACCAAAACCTTGCCCTTTATACCTGATACAAATGCCTGTATGTAAAACACACAAATGATAAATTATTTGGTTTAATTTAAATATGGGGGGAAAAGGGGGGAGGGGGGCCACAACAAAACAAAAACCATGAAACAGCAATACTGCTGGATTTCCCTTACATACATAGTCAGTCTCCGAGAACCACTCGGGGCAGGACATAAGTGGAGGTTCTAGAGTTAAAACTGTTTACCCTTACTACAAGGATACACTGTATTAGAGTGTGGAAATAAAGTTTGCACAAATCTGAAATTTATTTAAATACAGTAATTAATTTTACCAAGGGGTCTCTAATGTAGTTATCCTCTCTAAAACAGGCTTTTCTTTTCCTCCTGCTGCTTTTGGGATTGCACAGCACATGCACTAGTCATTTAGCAGAGATGCAAACTCGGGCTGGTCCAGTAAGATGCCATCTTTCTTTCTTTCTTACACAATTGCTTCTTTCAGTGTTTTAGTTCATTACTTCAGTTTCCAACAACAAGGCACTGTGGACAGTCGGCAAGAGCTGTACATTTATCACTTTTCATTCACATTTTAACATTTGAGTAATTCCTTGACACAATGGAAGTTACCACATCAGTTTCTGGGAGAAGGAGAGTACTCTGCCATTTTGTGTGATGAGCTGACACTTCAGAGGAACTTGTTTAGCACAAGGTAAGTGCTTCTGGGAAATTTCACTCTAGGAGTTTCTGAAACAACGTACTATGGCCCTTGATGAGCACTGCCTTCTCCAACTGCATTGAGAATTCTACTTCCACTCCAAAATTAGGTGGTTGCTATCCCACTTTTTTGATGTTATAATCACATTATACATTTAAACAAACATGCAGTACCAATTCCCATGTTGTTTTTCATGAGAAGCAGAACAAATTAATTTATTCACATCACTTATTTATTTCTCCCTTCACTTACCCCAGCAAGGCTCTTGCACTATTTTTTCTCCCAACACCTGGCACTCAGGTAGATGTACAGACCCAGAACCAACAGGAATTGTCAAAACTGATGAACGGGCTTTGTCATCTCACTCTTTCCCTTCTGTCTACCATTTAATGTAATTAAGTTATTCAAAAGGACCCTTGGTGATTCAGAAGAAAGGCCCATGTTCTTCCATGTTTTGGTGATGTCTCATCTTTGACAGATGAAGAAAGCATAGGCCTTTCTGTTGGGTACACTCACCCTGAGCTAAGCCCTCTTCTCAAAATTGGCAACACAAATACTAAAATAATTTACTATTTCCTCTATGTGTGTGCTTTATCTGTGCAAGTTCTACAGGAATGCAAGGTAAGTAGCTTTGAATTACTATTTTCTGACCCCCTGTGTGAAAGCTCCTGAGATGGTAGGTCAAATCCAGTCATGAAAAAAAGGATGATAAAACCAAAAGAAAGCACAAGTTCCTTCACAAGATAACATTGCTTTTGTTGCATCAGCTTTCTTTTTTTTCCAAAACGAGGACTTGCCTTCTACGCTTCTCTTGAACACAGGCCAATCACACATCTCAGTTTGGGGAGTTTCCATGTACAATTCCAAAGACTGTCACTGTAAAAAAGTTCTGTTTTTACGTTTCTCTTTTTTGCTTCTGGTGTTTACAGCTCCACTTACAGCTGGTGCTTGTGTTGCTTTTGCATGTCCTGTGGCTTTTAAGTGTTCAAACAGTTTATTTCGGGATGGAAATGCACAGTTGCAGGTTACACAGTGGATGGGAACTTCATTCTACAATGAGGAAAAAACCAAAAATGCTTCACATTCATATGGAATATGTACTAAATGTCATACACCAAATTGTTGCACGCAGTTTCTCTTAGCAAATGAAATGGAAATAAGCTGTTTGTTTTGATCACAGATATTCCATTCCATTATTGATTGACAAATATATATATTTAGAAACCAAACAAATCACAAATACAACTTCCTGAAATTTCAAAGAGTACTAAGTAGAACAAAAAACACGAATAGAAGCCTTGCAAATCTAACTGAAGATAAAGAATACTTTTGATCTCACTTGACTAGATACATAATACTTCGGGATTTGAAATTCAGTGAGTTTAATTAATAGAGCAAAATCTAGTAGTAGCTACAGATAAGCTTTCTCTCGAAAGCATTGCAAAAGATGCAAATTGTACTGCCTGTCACATGTCTGATGACAATGGCTCTGTCTCCAGTTGTCTAATTTATTTGGATACAGAGCTTTAGCAACTCTTAGAGCTGAAATTTAGTCCTTCTCTTCTCCGCAAGGACAGGAGTAGATGTTCCAGTCTCCTCACTAGAATGAAAAATCACAGGCATGGGAATATATGTAGCATTTTAAAAAGGAAAAAAAATGAAAGAGAACTTGTGGCCTGGGGGCGATCAAACAACCATACCAGTTTGTAGTAATATGACCACCAGCTTTTAAATAGCATTAAGTGATTTGACATACCGTTGCTGGGTGCTCTGAAGATGCCTTAGCAGACTTCTTTGCATCCTTGGCTTTTTTCCCTTTAGGCTTAGTACTGCTGACAAACAAAGAGAAACCAAGATCAGGACACAAGAACATTGAACATTTAACAGCTTCTGATGGTTTTCAATCATCAGCGTCTCTGCTACCTTCCCGTTCTTCCTTTACACAACACAATCAAGTGCTTCCAGCAAAAAAATAAAGCAATTTAATTTATACCATCAAATGTTCAACTCAAGGTTCACCTAGATGATGAATGAGCTAAGTGATGTGGCAGGGATTGGCAGTCAAATGCTGTTCCCAAAGTAGACCCTAACACTCCTTGTTTATTATCACACTTCTTCAACTCTGATTTAGTGGAGTAGCCCCCAGTTCACAGTGCCAAGCAGATCTAGATTTGTTTGGTAGTATCACACATGACACAGAATAACACAATGACCTCAATACTCCCAGTCGGCACACCTTGTCGCTTCGCTTTTTGCTTCATTCACTTTGCCGACATCTTCTGTAGTGCCTGTGTCCTCTGATTCAGCGCATCTTTGGCCATCATTTACCAACTCCTCTGCTGAGCCACTGTCCCTGTCCGTACCGAGCACCTTCTTTTGTTCAACAGTTTCTTCATCAGCACTTTCATCAACAGAATCTTCGCGAGTCTGTCCAAGCAAAATAAACGCAACTACTTTAAGTTCATTAGTGATTACGTTTATGCTATTATACTGACTTAAACAAGGGTGGACAGTGAGAACAGAAAGGCATGGACCCTCTTAATTTTACAGTGTGTTTTCAGTGAGATTGTAACAGGGAAAACCTTACTTCTCCTGGTTTGAAAGATGAGGGGGAAAAATACCAACACAATAGTCTCTAAAACTATGGAAGAGGAGAACAAAGGTAGTTTTTAATTATAAACAGGGCTTATTCTGTTCTGGCTATCATTTCACATTATAAGATAGTGGCTTTGCTTCTAACTTTGCAATATGTTAATAATTTAGACTAAAGCTTTCCATGCCAGACACCTGTGCTAGGACACTTAAGCCAAAATAACTGAGCTGACTGAAGCTAGATAAAACATACTGGATTTTCCCTCCCCAACATGAGAAACACTGACAACCTTTTCCATCTACCAGAAGCGGAACAGATTCAATACATGTAGTCTGGCAAAAGGTCAACCCCCGAGCATGTCAAACAAAACAGCTCAGCTCCCAAAAGCAGCGTTAACAAATCTGACCTAACGCTAGGTTAATGCAACTCTTACTACCTCTACTATCTTTTGCAGTCTCAGCCATCTGAAAAAAACTTGGCTAATCTGTCTTTGGGAAAAGCAAACAACAATCATAATGATTCCCAGCACTCCACAGAGGATGGAGGTTACATTTCAAGAAGAATCTGCACAAGATTCCAGCTCATGCTAAGCAAGAGTGGCACCTACTGTCTGGGCTGCACAAGACCTCATGACCAAACTGATGGAAGAGAGTCAGAGTGCCTGTAATGCAACCTATACACTGAGAACAAGACCTGATTTTAAGCTGAGGAGACAAGAGCTGAACAGGAGCTTGATGGCTTCATAGAAACAAGGTCAAACCAATGCTGACTTGGACTATGCAATACCAGCCAAAGAAAAGCAAAAAAATTTCAGTTGCTTCAAAGTCTCCGGGAATTTTCTTGAAGACAAGGGATAATGATGGTGCGGGAGAGAGCAGAGGTGAACACATAATAGCAGACTAGAGGTGTTAGGCTGGGAAGACAGAAGACCATCCTGGGAAAGGTTGGAAGAGGAAGGGCCTGCTATAGATAGGTCACTGGGACAAGGCTAGGATTGAAGTAGTGAGTAGAGAAGACGTAAAACTAGATCAAGCATGAGGAGGGCAGACAAAAGAGTTTGCTCACTATGACACTCCTGCCATTCAAGCCTGAAACAGCTTGCAGCAGTTCTTAAATTTCAACCTGCTGCTGTCAGAACTCATCTGTTGTATCATGCACAACGGACTGGTGTTACTGGTGTTTGCAATTCAAGTGAGAGTGGCATGGATGTGTTCATTACAACAACTACAGTGTTGGTGGGATGCAAATAATGCATTACTTTCCCCCCCCCCCCCAAATTAGTGATTAACAAAAATACATCATACCAACTCTAGCAACTAAAGCAGAAAATGACCACCAAACAACTGAGTTGCTAACCCACTAAGGCCACTGCTGGTATTTCTGATTAATTCCTTGCATTTTCCATATCTGTCTGTTTCCATCTGTTTTCCTCACACTTCAGACTAACCTTTTTAGACCCAACACCACACTTATTAGGATCTGCATAAACAGAAAAAAATGATGTCTACGATATCATGACCATAAAATATTAGCATGCTAAGTGTAATAAAATTATTTGGCAGTCAGAGAAGAATTAAAAATATCTGAAAATAGTCTTCAAGTTCTGTAGAATTTCAAGTTTCCTATGTTTCAGGACAAAAGAAAGTTGCTTCCAACCCAACAAAACTGGGTTGTAAAGTTCCCTAAATATCATCATATGACTACATACCATCATTGTTTTCTGTTTCTTCCTCTGCTTCTTCGAGGGCCTGTAAAGATAAGAATTTTAAATTATCTCTTTTCAAGAAAAAAAAATCTTAAAAAAGGTATTAAATTATATTTTTGCTTATCCTCTTAACAAATTCAGGTGACAGTAGACACAAGGAGAAAATGACTCATGCCTGAAATGAAAACAACACTTCTCCTAAACTGCTCATTGAGTTTAGTAAAATATTTATTCTGCTCAGACTGAACTTGAAGTTACTAGTGAGATAGTATTGGTATTTCACTTTGGCCATTCAAAAAATGAAGTTGTGCAGCTTACTTTACCATTTCTGACTTTAAGCACACCTATTTTCTATGTATGCCAGCAGCCAACTAACAAAAAGTACCAAAAAAAGTATGAAAATAATAAACACTGTCCCTGCACAAGTTCCCCTGTCAGAAAAATAACAATCACTACTTTTCCTTAACACATTAAGTTTAATAAGCAGAGAAAATAAAAGGAGCGTTATCCTACAATGTTTTCTTACTACAACATACTAATGCATGCATTTTACTGTAACTCTGGTGCTAACAAATATTTTAAATTGCACAACAGTCTGAGCTGTAACACAATTATAATTTATCACAAGCTCCCTCTGAGGGCCTCCGATTCAATCATTAGTCATGAGAAAAATAAAAGTACTTCTGCTTTGGCATGTTTTCTGTTTCTTCCTCCTCTTTGGTATGTGTTCCCTTTGCATCATCCAAAGACACAGGAAATTTCCCTTCTTCTTCTTCTAGTTGCTGTCGTAACAGTGCTACCATCTCTCGATGCTTCTTTGATTTTTCGTGATTCTTCATGCTGTGAAGACCAGAGGATCGTTACTGAAGGTAGCTCTGAGCAAACATTGTTTTGTTTACATATAAATTAATAACAAGCCCATTATCCATCACTACTAAGTATGGAAAATTCTGCCCTGACAATGTCTCTACTGGAAAGACAACACTGACCATTATGTGAAGTTAAAAATCTTGAAAACACATTTTTAAAACAGTTTAAACCCCACAAGCCCACCCCCAAACCCCAAACCACAAGCACTTACGATTTCTCAGTTTTTAACAATTTGTCACAAGCAGGGCAGTACAGACCATCAACAAATTCAGCTTCTTCAGTCTCATCATTCAGTTTGTCTGAAGAGATCAGTGGGGATCAGAGAGACAAAGTCAGACAAGTGAATTTTGAGTAAGCTGCTCTTAAAGGCCCAGTAAATTGTCAGAACACTGACCTACAACTTCTTTGGTATTACTGACATGCAGACAGATCAAGACCATCTCACCAAATTGTGCACTGGGATAAATTAAGAGCAGTAGCTTGATGTCTTCTCACATTCCAATGGAAAACACCAGAGAGGGCCACACTCTAGCCTGGCACCCTTCAGCTGGAGGCAGGGAGTTGCACTACTGTCAGAACTGTGCATCTGGGGCTTTAAGCACAGTGAGCCAATACTCAGACTGCAGCGACTCAGTATAGACTGCCCCCGTACAAACCATACCTTCGACGCCTTTTGTCTCCCGTTCTTCTAATTCACCTTCATCATCTGATCCATCTCCAAATTCTTTTTCGTACTGTGCCTCCATCTCTTGCAACTCTCTCTCCAGATCCGACATAGTTATCCAGCTCTGCTCTTTATACTGCTCAGCAAGTCTTTTAAGAGGAATAACACAGTAAGTGCTACAGAAACAGTATTATTTAACAGATAATTTGTTCTTCTCTGGCATTTTAAGAGGCAAGTCCTGAACCTATTATGATGGAGCAAACAATTGTCTGTAGGGCCTGCAAATCTGAGCAGTTAACTTGTGATGTCAATGGGCACATATATGCTGCAAGTAAAGAGCCGTTATAGGTGGGTCCTTCTTGAATTTCAGGCAGGCAGGAAATGCTATGCAGCATGGTCAACATCAGTCTGACAGCAGCAAAAGTCAGCACAATCCTCAAAGCAGAACAGCTGCTTTTACCTGCTGCATAGATCCAAACCCACAAGCAGTACAGGACCACAAAAGCCACAAGCGCATTACTCCTTGACTCTGTGCTATGGGAATGTTCCAGCTCAGTTTTCCAAATCTAAGAGTGGTCCAAGCTATCAATCAGTACATCACAGTACCCCTGAATTTTGCTCCCGGACCCAGAAATACTGAGCTATTTGTCTGTAAATGCATAACTCTTGCTTCATTCTCCTTTTAGAAAAAGAAAAGAAAAAAAAGTAGCTAGATAAACGTCATAGTATATATTCCATATATATTTTTATTATTATTGTATAATTTTAATCAATATGCAAATTATTTTGCAAATGCACTCTTATTAAGCATAAGGGATTTAAGCTCTTTCTTTCCATTTGCTGGTAAAAAGCTCTTCTGGTTAAAAGAGTAAATTGTTTACACTCAGAAGAATGCCTCTTCCTTCTAATTAATTTTGGGAAAAATGAAAGCATTTAAAAAAATGCATTTAGTCCAATGAAAAGGTCCTTTCTGAAGAGTTCAAATGAAAAGCAAAACTAAGTTGATTTCTCCCACATTCTTTGTAGCAGGTATAGTTCCAAGGCAGATGAAGGCATTCTAATTCCAGGTTGTCATAGTCCTGTTGTCCCTCATTCCAAAACACATATTTATTTTTTCTTTAAAGGAACAATGATAACTGTTAAGTCGTACTTCAGTAAATAAAAGTACACTGGATTCTGTGCTACCACAGCCAGGTACCTGCAGCACACAGATAACTATTCCTCGGTTGTCTTAGATCTCTACATATCAGTACAATGCAGAGGACACTCAAGGTTCAAAAAGCTCAGACACGAGACCAAAACTAATGCATAAAATTTTCAAGGATGTTTTTAAAAGACAGGTAGACCTAGTATTAGAATGTAGCTCTATATGGTTTCCTCATGGATAGTTTCTCCAAGATTAAAAGAAAATATTTGTTCCACATTTACATACTTGGCTTGTTTGAGCTTCTGCTGCCTCCGAAATTCCTCTGCTTTCCTAGTTTTTTCTGCATTTTGTTCTTCTACAAGTTTTCTGTGAGCCTGCACTCTTTTATCCCTTTTACGAATAAAGGCTACTAGCTGACGGACCAGTTCATTCCTCTCTTTTCTTGCTTTATCTCTTGTTTTCTTGTTCTCTTTTTCCATAGCTCGTTTCTCCCAGCGGTTTGATGCTAGTCGTGTGTCATACTCTTCTTTCCAAGCAAAGTTCTTCTGAGTACAGAAACTCTGCCAATATGCATAGAAAGGGTGGACTACCTGGAAGAAAAAGAAAATAAAATTAAACAAGACACTTATTTAGTGGGGGAACAAAACTCATAGCAAATAATTCAGTACTTTTGTGGGAGTTTTGTGTCTTCTACACAGGCCACAGGTTTCCCTCAGAGTATAAATAAAACACATGAAAGTTTAGAGAGGCCTCCAATACCATCCTTAAAATTTCAAACTAAGCCAAATGAACAACTTTGTCTAAACTATTCCAAACTGCAACTTCTAAAAAATATCCCCTTGCAGGCCTGGATTACACTGACGGTAGTGCCCAGATACTTAACTGTGCTGTACTTCTCCGGTCAAAGTGAAAAGCACAATTGGCATCAGATATGCTGTCCACAAGCAGGCATATACATGTGTTGCCCAAGAACCACTGTACTAATTACACCAAAGGTCAGCCATAAACTTTCAGCAGCGGCCAATGACCAGCACAAAAAGAGAAACAAAACACAGGTACATAATGCTGTTTCTTCCCTGTATATTCCTGTCCTGGTTTGAGTGAGAACAGAACAATTCTGTTCAGTGATTTTACTTTTCATCTCAGTTCTTCTAACTCCCTGCACTGTCTGCAGTCAGCAGCCTGTTTCCACAGGCAGTGCCTGCTGCTGGCAGTGACAGCACCCCATGGTGAGAGTTACTGCCAAGGGTTGGTGTGCGGACCAAGGCCACTGCTAGATCTTCTGTACCACACTGGGGGGTGCAAAGGAGTGGACAGGACGGGTGACCCCAAACTGACCAGCAAGAGATTCCATCCCATATATTGAGAATTTGCTTAATATTTCTTTTATTAACCTGTGTAAATTGTTGGCATATACAAAAGCATGGAGCTATGATTTATTTGCACAGTTTAACGAGAGGCTATGTAAGATGCATGCACTTAGTTGTGTTTTGTTCACAAATTATACTACTAAATTAAAATTATGTCCTCTAACACATTGAAAGAAACAGGCAACGCTCTCCTTACTCTCCTTCCCTTTACTATTCATGAGTAAACGATGGACTAACAAAATAGCATAATTACTTTTTGCTTTGTTCTCTATCCCTCTCCAAATCATTATTAACATTCTTGCATGTTACAAGATATGCAGGAAACAAGGTATGCCTAAATTCCCTTCTTACATTACCTGCCCCACTAAGCTGCCTTTTTACTACTTACTTCTACATGCACTATTGTTTATAGTTTGGAATACCCAGTAGGAGTATTAACCTAACAGTTTAGTATCTCCTCTTCTAGCATCATCTTTCCTCCTCCTTCTACCATTAGTATTCACATGGACTATAACTACCAACACCTCAACACTAATTTCTAATGGCCTATCTACATGCAAAACTTCATGGCTGTGCCCCCTGGGAAGTAAGTCACTACAGTTTTTCTCTGCTATCACAACAACTCAGCTCTATAATAATAAATACTCATATTTAATCTAATAACTTAAGTGAGATTAGACTCCTTATCTCAGACTTCTGCTTCAGGAGAGGGTATCTTCTGTGCAAAAGGATGCATGGCCATCAACTGATGACAGGGATCATCCTCCCCTTCAACAGCTGTGTAAGTTAAGACTTTCCTCCTCAGCAGCTACCTGAAATAAAAGCACATCCCTGACATTCTCCAAAAGACTGTACAGCAGCTCCTGCTGAACACCCAGACTGATTCTGTTTCGCCTGCTACTTATACTTGGGGCTGATCACTTTTGCTTCTACATCGAATTGACCTACAAGTCTTTGCTTCCCATGAAGTCTTGTGAAGTCACAAATTGAAGAATATCTTCCCTATCTGCCTGGCATTGATCAAGCTGCTTCTCAAGCCTCAGTAGACTGAACCAAAGAGCATTCACATCACAGTCCTAAAGCCCTAAAGCCTTGTGGAGTTTTTGTAGCTCCCTTCTAAACTCCCACTGCATAGAGAAAGGAGTACTGCAATACTGTAATCCTCTGACAGTGCTACATCTTTGTCTGAGTGTAAGGTAAGAGGGATTATGACCTTCCCATTTAACTAAGGCAATTTCCCATAAAATACCCCTATGAATCCCTTTATAAAAAAAAAAAAAAAAAAAAGAGGGAGAGGAAGTGAGCATTCTGCTTCCAGAACAGCATGAACAAGACAGATGTCAAAGCATGCCGGTGCTAGAATTCCAGTCATTTTTGCAGTTATTAACTGACAGCATAAAAGCTATTCTGGGTCTATAAATATAACTATTCCATGGCCTCAATATGAGCAGTTTCCAATACTTTTTTTTTTTTTTTTTTTTTCCCCCCCCGATAACTCCATTAAAAGATGCATTTTAGCAGTTTCAGAGACACTAAGTATTCTCTCACTGGGAAAGAGTTTCATTTGTTAAGCCATCCTGTAATTTTACCCAACATTTGAACGCCCATTCTAACATCTCCTACGTTGATTTATAACTTCGATTCCAATTCCAGCCAAATTTTGCACCATTTAAGTTACTAATTTTTAAGGTAAATAATTAAAATTTCATAGATAGTCACACAATAGAATTCTACTGAAAGTGACAGGGAGAAGTAGCAAAGTAAGAACAACATTTGAGATACACTGACACTGTGCAGTTATTCACCAGGGTAAGTACTATTATTTTACTATTTAATTTCAAGAGAGCAATACTACAGACAAGCAAAACCTTGAAAAAACCCTAAGTCTGATAGAACAAAACAAACAGTTGGTAAACAAGACAACAAGAATTAAAGTGTCTCCCATGCACTTTATTTTCTTGCTTCCCAAAGGAAGGCATGCAATATATTGGAAATTAAATCTTACTACAGAATAATTGCAGGTGACAAGAGTATCACAGTGGGAGCTCACACTGCAGGTCAGCACCACATCTCCCATTTTCTGAAGACTGTGTTATGCACTAAGTACTGTGCAGTCTTCCTAAATGAGGCAAGACACTACATGTTATTAAAAAAAGTTATCTCAATATCCCCACACTGTAACATAAGTTGCATTAAAACACTGGTAAACTATTCCTACCAGGAAGCAAAGAAAATATCTGTTCTTTTGTTTTATCAGCCTTGCACTACACTTAAGTTTCATTGGCATAGGTTGATGGTTAGCTCTGTGAAGTGTTTGTCTGACAATTTACACTACTAGCCTGGCTAATAATCTGGTCCCACAGGAAATACCAATTTTAATTCATCTAAATACTGTGAATCAGAACACAAACCCTTCCTTTATAGTGATGGTCTACTGTAGGAGCCTCTCCTTTGATTTCGGTGTGGAACAAGGAAATCACTTAGCTGTGTGTCTTTCAGCTTACATTTACATTTACACTTGCTCTTACCGTATCATAATCACTGTGGGAATATCCAAACATAGGGAATTCCTCAGCATCTTCCTGGGTCACATATTCCATCTCTCCTTTTGCAATCTTTTCAAAAACTTGTCGATAGACTGTAAAGAATCCCTGAGATTACAAAAAAAGGCAAAAACACAAACCTCATTTTGCATAGCTCAGTAATAGACGTACAAATGCTCAGCTACAGTAGTATATTTTAGAGAAATATTCTCAAAACCAGAGGAAAAGAGCTTGTAAGCACTTGCTCTAGACCCTTCTGTTTAAAAACGTTCCCGTTCTCTCACATTTATTTCCATCTCCTTCATGTAGTCCCTCTCTTACACACCAAGCACCTGTATTCAAATCTAGACAATAAAGTTGCAGCATGTTGGACATGTTGGTAAGTTTCTGGTTACACAGGAACAAGTTTTGTGGACGTTCCAAATATAAAATTCACCAGTATCCTATCTCTTTTTAAATGAAGATGTTACTACCTTACTCCTAGTACAGTTACACACGCATAAAGATTTTATCTGGCAGAGGGTTTTGGGTTTTTTTAGTAGGAAAAACAATGAGAATCAGTCCTTATGCTTCTGGACATGGAAACCATTTAACTGGAGGCTTTTAGTAGAATTTGAACTCAGCTATCTAAACACAGACATACAGCTTCTTGGTTAAGCAAGACAAGGACAGTCTTTTTTCTGTTACATATCTGAGTGCAGAACTAAACTTATCGAAGAAGCATCTCTTAATATTCACTATTCATTGTCATACACAAAGCATTACATATCATGTTGCATATCTACATTTTACTGATAAAGTTTTTCCTTTTTAAAGTTAATTTCTTTCTTAGACTGGTCAAAATTTCAAATCACAGCACTTAGTTCCTTGAGGGATTAATTAGAAAAACAACCACACTGTCAGTCCTCTTCCTTCTGCGACACAATCACTCTCCGAGACATTTGGTACTTAATGTAGAAATGAGTAGGCCAAATCTTGTTTAAACTGTTCCAGTGCTCTGAGGTAGACATAAGAGGATCATTTGAGCTATGATACTTGTGTTTCTCTAGGATAACAAACACAGCCTCTCTGGTGAAAAGATTATTTATTTCCTTCATTTCCCAAATAAGGAATTGTAACTGAGGTGCTCTGGTGTGTGGGAATCATAGGTAGGAAAGTGCATGGAATCCTACCCTGAAAGCAATCATCTTTGGGCCACATATAATTTTACCCTTGGAAAAAGTGTGAAGTCTCCTAGGTAATGGAATTACTTGCCAGTCACTTAGGTGACTTGTCCAGCCTCCATAATGAATGCAAGAAACATTGTAATACTGTCTGTATCTTAATCAGGTTGTTATAATTCTCTGCACATGATATGAAACAGCATATTGTCTTTGTAATTATGAGCCTTATCAGCAAAATCATTATTGGCAGGAAATTTTAGTAAGAACTGGGGCAGGTTTTTTCTAACATCTGAGGAGACTTTATCTCCCATTGTTTTTGCATGCTAAAATATAATTAAGAGAACAGAATCACAGAGGTGCCATGAGGTGAACAGACCCAGGGGAAGCACACAGAACTGCAAGAGCTACAAACTGAAGATACAACACTAAAATATTTATAAAATTATTGTGAAAAACTAAAGAAAATAATGCTTGAAAAGATTTTGAAAATTTGGAAAACAGAAACAAAGATTAAATGGGCTGAAGACAGGAAGATAAAGATTTTCTTTGTGATGGAGTTCAATTACAGCTAAGAAAACAGGAAATGAGAGGAAATGGAGGAAGAAGATAAAGACTGCACACAGCTAAGCATGAAGGTTGTGTGAAAGGGCAGTCCATGGGGAGTAAAAGTGTTATTGCCCTAGGAAACAAGTTACTTAATGCTCTGATAGGGTAGAAAATCTTTTAAGGTTTCTTTAATATGCATAGCTGGTCGAGACTAAGGGAAAGAGTCACAGTATGCATAAAAACCTCTTGCCTTCTAGATGGATTTTCCATGGTGCTGGACAGGTTTGAATCAGAATAAACTAATGACAGCAAAGCAGGTTTTTATTTTATTCACACAAATCTCTAAGCAGACAAGGATTTATAGCAAGGAAATAAAAGCCAGAAACAAATTAAGAAAGGAAAATGATCTCCTGTGTAACGTGCCCTAGATTCTATGGTCCTGCTCTAGGAGGACTCACTGTTCTACAGATCTTCCAACCTCTAACATTCTCTGATTCTATGAAACAGTAAACTGGACTGAACTCATACAACAGGGCTCAGCTTTATTAGATGACAAACAATTAATTATTAAGTACTCACTATATTGCATGCATAATAATATTATAAATATGTCCTGGTTTCACTGGGACAGAATCATAGGCCAGCCATGGTCTGTAGGACATGAGCAGTTTGGAGTCAGCCAGGACAGCTGATTTGATTTGGCTACAGGTGTATCCCAGACCATAAATGTCATACTCAGTATAAAGGGGGAAGTTTGCTGACTAGGTCTCCTGATTGGGTTTACTCTGACCCTCCTCTTCTTTACCCTCTTCCTGCTCCTGACTGTCTTATTTATTGTGACCACTATACATTTGCTGGTCAGAGTATAACTTTGTTTACTTTATACTGGCATTGGTATTACTTTGGTTGCTTCATTAAATCTGTTTTCATTTCTGCCTGTGAGTCTTCTTTCCTTTTCCCAATCTCCCTTTTTGGCTGGGGAGGGGTCATCAGGTGATAGAGAAATGGCTAGAGTTTAGCTCTGGATTCAGACAAATGTAGACAAAATATTTGCAAATTCTCCCGCAGCCTTGATTCTTTCTCTGTTACAGAGGAAATAAGTGTAAAAGTATGTCAGCAAGAGCAAATCTCAGTAGAACAGACAGTCAAAATGTAAGAAACAATTTTCTTACTTTTAGTTCTGAGAAATGCTTAGCTGTCCATTTCTATCCTCCCAGAAGCTGTCCTTTAGCAATGCATCATGTATGCTGTATTCTGTGGTTAGATGCCAAAAAGCATGAAGAAAAAATAAACCCCTCATGACAAGGGTGAAGACAAATGTTAGCCTACACAAAAGATTTTCTGGGAGTGTGGTTTTATAATACAAGATAGAACTGGAAGTGCTGTTGAAATCTGCATGCATGTTTTGGAGCTTTTTCTAAACTTACATATATATACTGACCCTGCTTGCCAGTGATAAGAAAATCCTACTCTTCTACAGAATAAAAACACTAAATATAATCATGCTCTTTTCTTACTTCAATCATAATTTCCTTGGATTTGTATATTTCTTTTTTTAACCTTACATACGCCAAAGCATTGATCTGTTATGTGACAAATCCTATGAATCTTAGTTATTAGTGAGTTAGTCTTTAGTTATAACTGTGGTGTAGCTGGGCATCAGGGCTGTAAGGTTAATTCCCTGAGTGGTCCAGGAACTCCCCGTGCTGTTACCTGAGATAAATGTTTTGAGACAAAGGATCTACTTTTAATCAGCACCACCAGCCACCTTTGCCCTCAGGCAGCTAGCTGCCTGATTTTTACAAAAGCTCTTCAGGTGGGAATCTTGGATGATTCTAGCAAGTCCCTGAGGCAGGTCCTGCTGTGCCTTGTCCAAATATTGTCCTTAAATGTGCTGATTAGTATGCCATATGAAGTATTCCCAGGCAATTCCTGCTTCAGAACTGATCAAGCTATACATAGACAAAACATTTATAAAGGACCAGTGGAAAACTGCTCATGCAGATACAAAACCGGTCACATAGGGCAGTATTTTGTACATAGCCAAGATATTAGAGAGATTTGTCTGTATTTAAGCTAATCAATAGCAGTGGTTTATTCATATGCATGGAACACAGCTGGAATCTCATCCAATCCAGTTTAAGATGTCACAGCAATGATCATTTCAGTGGAGACTCCCATTGCGTCAGACAGTAACTGACCATGCTGTTCCAGAGATTTGATTTCCCATGCAAGTGTTATCCTCTGCCAAAATCCCAATAAATTAATTTTGCCTTTTAACACTTTGTCCATGAGTCT
Organism: Ceryle rudis; assembly: GCA_033439905.1. NCBI lineage: Eukaryota > Metazoa > Chordata > Aves > Coraciiformes > Cerylidae > Ceryle > Ceryle rudis. Next base: position 45,146 of record JAAGNO010029417.1, read on the forward strand.
GTGTTTCCATAACAATATACACACATACAATTACTACAGTAGGATTAATTTGTCTGGAAAAGTGAAGACACTTTTATTTATGTTTCAGGTCAAGTGTGCATTTGAAGCTTAACTGGAAGGGAATTACAAATCTGAGGGACAAAACCCATCCCAGAAGAATAAAATAGCCTTTGGCCTAGTCAAATGCACTCTTTTCTTTTGGAATAGGATAGCAATTGAAAAAGTAAGATATGTAAGTTAGCAAGGAGTCACTAAAACCCTGTAGCTATGCATAATTTCCAGTTAATTGGCTGTCACTTTATGAGAGAAGAATAAGCATACAAGAACTGAAAATAGACAAAGCAGGTGGGTTTCAAATATGTGGATTTTAAAATATGCAGGTTTAATTTGAATACTGAAGTTCTGTGGATCATGGGAAAGTCATGAAAGTGGCAAGATGATGCTTCTTAAAAGAGAATATATGATGCGTTCAAAGAGATGATTTACCCAAACATGGTGAGAGTCCTAACACACCTGATAAAAAGCATTTCTCTGAACTTTAATTAAAAAATTGTTAAAATGCTTTACATATTGGGCATATAACTTCAGTATCTGTAGAGGAATCTGATGTTCAAAAATAATGTTTCTTTTCTGCCAGTACATCACAGTTTTCATTGAAGAGAGCACGGACAAGGAGCTGTGGTGTGCAGTGGGGTAGAGGGTATGCCTTAATTCCCCTTGATAAAACCAAGCAGAAAAGTGCTTTTAGATGCAGTAACACAAATGTAGCCAGTAAGAACTGGCCTGCTTATTTTTAAATGAACATTTGAATTCTAAGCTAGTAAAGTTCTATATTTAGTATATTGATTTTTAAGCAGATATAGCATAATTCCGAACTAAATGTCTTACGAAGTTAAAGAATTTAGATCAGCCAAATTCATAGTCTTTCCAAATAACACTATCCAGGTGCTGAAGCAATAAATAAAGCTAACCAGTTTTTATCCATGTGGTGAGAGGTTTTAATTCTTTTACACTTCTTTTTATTCTTTATTAACTGAATCCTATTTCAACCAGGTCATCAGTTTTTTCAGGATCAGCCTCTGTGTGATAAATTTGTTACTTCTATTACAGTACACACTGTAACTATTTGAAATAGGTTGTTCTATTTTTTTCCTCATAATTCAACTCTTTCAGATATCTTATTTATCATATCTAAAAAAAAAAAAATCTAATTTTGCATCACTGTGGGTAATCAAGAATTTTTTTTGAAAAAATCTGCCCATTGATGTGGTACATCTCAAAGCTGTAAATGTATTACATGCAGATTAATAAGGGAGGGGAAAAATACAAAGACCACTATTTAAAAAAAAAAAAAAAAAGCCTTTAACAATTTTCAAATGAAGAACGTCACAAGTTGGCCACTTTTGAGAAATGAGTGAATCAAGAAATCATTAAGGTATACCTGATATTTCATTTTTATATGTATATTTTTATTTTCTAGGCCAGTCACTAGAATAACACTCTCCTAATGCTGTGATAAACTCTGAAAATATTTTTTAAAAAATCAGATATTTCCTCTTTATTCACTGAGAAGGTGAAAATTATAATATTGACTCATATTTCTTAGTATCTTGACTTTTCAAAAACCCAAAAACCTTATTTTGCAAACTTGGATTTACTTTGATTTAGAAGAGGCAAAGAATCAGAAATGAATATTTAACCTTTTTTATAATATCACAAAGATATTAGAAACTGTTGCAGGTGAGGAAGAAATCCTGGGTAGACCTAATCAACTGTAATACTTCAGAGACATGCCTTGATCTGATCAGTGTGGCCTCTCTTACGGTAAAACAGAAACATTCTTATTTCGTATTGAAATAATCTTGAATCTCCAATTCTGTCATATACAGACACAGTCTATTTTTAAATGTCCACTATATCCCACACAACTGAATTTGCATAAATAGTACCATTCAGAGTTTCTTAGTACTTAAATACAAAAACATCTAATTAGTCCAAAGCTTCCAGTTATATATTGACATACACACAACCTCCGTGGATAAATCAGCTCTGAAATCAAAAGATACATAGGTGTTATAGTCAGCCCTTTACTTAGCTATAAAGTATTTGTAACTGAATTCAAATGGCTCAGCACATTATATCTCTTTATTTGCTTATTTTTAGTGAAATAAAAACTACAGTTTCGGTTAACTGGACTCAACAGCACAATTTGATTTGAAAGCTGGTAGTTTATATGACTTTGCACTTGGATAACTACAGAGGAGCATGGCATTATAGGAAGACAATAACAAGTACAGATAAATTTGTACCAGTTCCCATTTATGTTGCAAGGTTTGTCACAAGAATAGATTAATGTGTTATTTTCTGTTCTTGTTAAGTTCTACTTAAAAAGGAATGAGGCATCAGAATTTTAATTCCTCCTGTTTCTAATGCCTAGCATGTTCTGCAGTTTCCAGTTTTATCATAGCTTTTCTTTCTTTTTTTTTTTTCAGTATTGTTTTAAGTAACTTTCGTGTTTGAGACACTGTGACAGTGTTTATGTTCTGGGTGAGTCATTTGATCCTCATGAATAGCTGTTGTGCACTGGTTAAACAATGAACAAACACAATACTGAAAAGCAGTTATGAAAATGCTATACTCCTTGTTTTCCTTAGAGCTTGATTTTGGGAAGCAGTTTTCATTTTCTACTCACAATAATTTGTAGACTTAATTAGTCAGGTACTTTGTTATCTGGCTTGCTCATTGCAACACTAATAAAGTCAACACTAGAGGCAACACAATGGATTACTTCCAAGAGTCCTAGGTGTGAAATGCAAATTTTAAACACTTAGAAAAAAACCCCACCAAACAATCACATCTGTGAACCTTGTGACAAAAAAAACCCTCAAAACAAAACCAAAGCAAAGCAAAACAAAACACAAACAAACAAACAAACAGAACCAACCAAACAAAAAACACCAAAAAACCCCACCCAATATTATAAAAAGAGAAACATACAATTTTTATAGTGGTTTCTAGTTTTGGCAGCTTCAATCTGGACAGCTCTCTTTAGAAGCAAATGACTTTATTTAGCTGTTTGCAGATGCCAACTTCTCTGTAAGGACTACATAAGGATTTTATATTTCTGAACTATTTCTTTTTTATTTAACCAGAGGACTAAACTAGTCCACACTAGAGTACACAAACATCCACATCATATCAATACTTCTCTGGGGCATATTAGATATTTTTCCTATCTTCTCATTGAAATATAAGCTATTAGTTCTGAAATTCAAAAGTAATCAAATTTTGAAGTGTTCATAAATATATGTTGACATATAATTGTCTGTTTACGATCAGAATGTTCATTCCTGTGTATATTCTTTTCTTCAAAAGCTAATGCATATTCCTGTATATATATATAGTCAGTCATTCCTTCTGTCTATCACTTCAGAATGATTACAACTGAATTATACATTCTGGAAATTCTGCCGTGCCCTGAATATTTGCTGTTGTGTGATTTTTTTTCAGAAAGCACAATCTAACAGAAACCTTACTCTTTGCTAGCTTGTATTTCATTTTGCTCTTTTATTGGTAGATGTCAAGTTCCAAACTGAAGAAGATTTGAAGTTTTATAACCAGAGCTAAAAAGCAAATGTTGCAAAGGCAATAAAAAAAATATAATAAATCTTAATAAGTATTTGCCATGTGTTCTGTAATGGATCATTTTTTTCAATACAAGAAGAGAACAAGGGAATAGTTAGACTCAAGAATGAAAAATAAAATTCACTTTAACAGATGCAGATTTGTTCTGATGTTGTGTGAGAGGATGATAAAATGGTTTGTAAAACATTAAACAGGAGCAGTATATTTCAGATGTATGATAATATCCCCAAAAACTTGCATTTTGTCATATCAGGCAACATGTCATCATTTATTGACTTCAGAATAATAGAATTGATTATTAAAATGCTTTTTTTCCTAGTTCATGAGTAGAACTAATTATTTCTCCATTGTTAATCCAGGCTTTCAAATAACTGAGCCATTCACACAATTACATTTTTATATGGTTGTGTAGAATCTTTGATTAGCCATTCCATGACTTCATAAATTTATATCTGACAATGAATTAAAACCAACATTTCCTGAGCAGAGGAGAAAGAGTGACAGCACAAGTTAAAGGTCTAGTGTCAGAACTGTTTTCAGTCATATGATCTGAGCACATCTCTCTAACATAAAGAGCATATGAAGATGTGGGATTCCTGATGTTTCAAACATTAAATATAAGAAAGAGGAAAAAAAGAAACAACAGATCAACAACAACAACAACCATCACCACCATAATCCAAAGATAGCCTGCACACCTGACAATATGAAAAGCTCCTTTACATTACAGAAGCAATACAGAAAGCCACCTTTCTGGCTTAGAACCTGGGTGTTTTCCTGGCCACTTTTTTCCCATTATGATAGTGTAGTTTAAATGGAAATTTTTTTCAGAGAATCCTCAGATAACATGAAATTACTGGATAAATGTTGACATACTCCTACCGAAAAAAAATCACAGCAGTGGTCAATAAAATGGGAGAATAACAAAAGAAAATGTAAGACCACAGGACACTTATGGATATGAATTTAGGGTCAGTGGGACTGACTGGAAGGCTTGAACTTCTGATGAATCTTTGATATTGAAAATTCACCATCGTCCATAGAAAATTTCCATAAATTTATATCTTGAGGCATACTTCAGGCTTAATAAGAAAATCTTAAGAGTGAGAATTAAGATGGAGGGGATTCAGAGCATTCTGCTGACTGTGAACTCCAGAACAATTGTATATTGATCTGATTAAATCAAGTCTGGGTGATGAAAATGGCAGATGCTGCCTTTTTTTGGTAAATACCCATGGGGGAACAAGTGCCATTTACTTTGTTCCTGTTTCATGTCTGTTTCAGATTTCTCTGGGGCCTCTTTCCTGCCTATAGTTATTTTTAGATTTACTTACAATGTTGTTTTAGAGGCTGTTTTGTACCTGCAGCAAAACTGTACATGAGACAAAACTGTAAGACTAGGCAGGTTCTATCATACAAGTAAGATGTGATAATATAAGAAGGCATCTTTTAACAGACACATACAGACCTTTAGTCAACTTCTGGATGCTGATCTTGCATCTATTCATGCATCTGCTTTAAATGACATTTTTTTTTACAAGAATATGTTACAGATAAGAATCAAATTAATATCAAATGTAGGCCTGCCAGTTTAGCTGGAGAAAGAGTAGGCATTAATTTAAGCTCTGTGATTCTCAGATTTAGTTAAAGGGAGGTACTAGGCAGATTCAAAGGAATAATTTACACATGTACTGCACTCATCTGGAAATATATAGCTTCTGTGGGGGGAAGCTGTCTGTTACTGTACAAGGGTAAGACTACTAACTAAAAATAAGCTGGCCATGTGACTGATGAAAAAGGTCTTCACTTGTTTTTCTTATTTTTAATCAAACTTCAATGTTTCCATGTGTTTATCAGAATAATGGCTTATATAGTTAGGGTGGAATTAATGTCACTTAATTTAAGTGTCAAAAAGGTGGTCTACATTTAAATCCATCACCTAGGCTCCTTTTACAATGAAGTGCAATACATGACAAATAATGCTCTCGAATTTTTCAGATATCCAAGCTGAACAGACTTTCAAAGATGCATTCTGTTCAATATTGATTATAAAAGGATTCTAGGATAAGTAGACTGAATTATCATTAAAAGACCAATATTAGGAACAAAGTCAATAATTGACATTTTGTCTATATGGTACATTTCACAGTTATATAGAACTCTCTTCAAGGACTGAAACTGCACTGTTCAGGTCAAAGTTGCTGAAAAATAAACACCTTCATTGAATCAAGTTGAGACATAAGATTAGTTCAACAAATCTCTGCATTTTTATCTTGGGTATATATCTGCTTTCACATAGCTGGATGTCATATAAGCTTTGCAAATAATGTTATACCTTCAAATGGATCAAATGAATCACTGCAAAACTATGTTTGGGAAAAAACAGTCAAATTCTGAACATTTGATTAATATGTTTTTTATAGTACTCCTTTATGTATTGTGTACAAATATTCACAAGGAAATACTTCAGCACTCTGTTCTGTTTGGAGAATAGCCATTTTTTTTTTCATGCAAATAAATGCATTTGCAAATATAGAAGATTATTTATGCCAAAAGGACCACACCTGCTACTGTACTAACTGCAATGTCTGATTCAGCAGAAATTCCTCTGCCCTTGGAATTCCTTTATCTTAAGTTATTTAGTGCTGCTCAGTCAATTTTCAGGAGAAAATGGATCTTTTTAAAAATGACCTGGCAGCTTGCCATCGGGGATGTTTCCCCTTTTGCTGGAGGGCTCAAGGATCTTGATGCTTTTTTCCCTCTCTTTTTGGCTCATTTGACCCATATATAACATTAAGCAGCTCCCTGGCTGACAGACAAGGCCATCTCATCATATGGTAATACACTCCATTACACAGTAAGTTTAAAATCAAAGCCCCACTGAGAAGGCTGTGTTCAGAAATTAAATGCCTCTCCTGAAAGATATCAGCTACCAGCTAAATAAGTAAGTGGGCAGAACCCACCTACCCCACCAGAAGTTTCAGGGGAATGTCTTGCACATGCTTCATGGAGTATTCTTTTGTACATGATTGCATTTCTTCATATTCATTATCTCCCATTCTTTAATTACCTCTCACCTCTCAAAAGAAGATGGTGCTTCTTTTAAATATTCTTCCCAGAATCCAGCTGCAGCTTTTACACAGAAAAGTACTATTTTTTTCCCATGAAAATATCATAGTTTGGTGAAAATGAACATTTAATTTTCTTCACCCTTATTTGTTCCTAACCATTTCTCCTCTCTCTGTCATTTTTCCAGATTATATACAAGAAATTTAACCTCTCTACAGGTATAGCATATTATAGTTCCTCTCAGGAAACAGTATAGCCAAATCAGGGAAACACTGCACGCAACCCACTCAGATGTGAGGTATATATATATGTATATATGTAACATCTCAAATAGCCTACGCTCTTTGAAAAGCATTAGGAATGAAAAGTAAGTCTGGCACTGTATGATAGTTACACCTAGTGAGAAGTAAAAGCAGAGTGGACTCAAATGTAGGAATTCTTTAAGGAAGATAAAAATTTATGAGGATTAAAAGGAGAGAATATTGGCAGGAGATGTGTGGGAAAACAAAAAAGAAAATTTTTCAGTAAGATTCATATTATAATATATAAAATCTCAAGGTTGTTATATAGGTAATATTTATATTTTTAAATATCTATGTGTTATATATGTGAAAATCTGAACCTTTCTTGAAAGACAGAAGTGCTAAATTTGGATGCACTGACCTAACATTATATATATCATAGCGATATTATTCTGAGTATGTGATTTAATCCCTTCCCACTGCTCCACACTGTGCCTTATGGACACACCCACACAGTCAGAGTTAGCTCAGCCACCTATGTGGAGCTACAAGGCAACATATGAGAATGCATATCACACTTATTTGTGAATCCATTTGAATATGTCAGTGAGAACACAGAAACAGAAGAAAGAATAATTACATAAATACTTGCTAATATTACAGGAAGTTGTAGAATGGTTATCTTTTACTGGATACTTATTTTGTATTTTCCCCATTTTTTTTCTACTAACTGGAGAAAAAGCAAACATTTTGGGCAGCAGATTCTCTACTACTTCACCAACTCAGATGAAAGGCCCAAAGTTGGATGCTTCTACAGCTTGAACTGAGCTAGTATAAGAAATTTCCTGCCTTAGACATCATCCAATGTAACCCCCCAAATTATAAATTTGGGTAAATTTTCAATAAAGAGGGTGAATTGGCCAGGTATGAATCCACAATGGCTACTGGAACTGTTACTGAAGTGCAATTTCATACTAAGAAAGGAATATTGAAATATTTACATGAAGTTTCTGGAACATAAAACAATATTTCAAAATATAAAGATTACAATCCCAGCTATTTTTGTGTCTTTTGGTTACTAAGACTTTTTAAAAGTTGTTTTTAACGCCATAATTTCTTCCTGCCGTAATAATACTACAGATTCAAGGATAGCTGCTCACAGTTCTTTTTGCTATATTCAAAAATGTAATCTCATGTTTAAAAGAGAAAATTACTTTATTACAAGTGAAACCATGACTATACTTTACAAATCTCCTTGGAAGAGTTATCAGGAAGATGTGAAATTATTAATTTCCAAGCACATTGCCAAAGTTATAATTCAAATTTTATTTGCAATAAATAGGCAGGCTCAGCATCTGACATTTTATTTAGTGATAGTCTTGATGGATGAAGTTATAAAATACAGACAGATCCAGATTATTTATGACATTTTGTGCAGCTTTGATTTGAAAGGGTTGTTTCAGCTTCACAATAACAGCTAGATTTTGAGAAGACCTCAAGACCAGATTTTTAAGTACTCATCCTCTCCAACTGGAAACAATTCTTTAAAAATGTTTGGTATTCTATAGACAAAAACTGAATGGAACTATTCAGCAGTTCATAACATTCACTACCCACGCCTTTAATGTAATCTCTTTTGAAAATGTGGTCAATTAATATGAGTCCTTAGTTGGAGCTGATTCTTTAGAAAATCTGATCTCACTTGGTGGTGGTGGGTCTTTATCAACTTTTTTCATAATGAAATTCACACAAAACCATGATTTTTGACATCTAAAGATGTAAAATAATAATAAAAAAAGTTTATATGATTATCTGTAATTTTAAATATTATATCATAAATATGCATAAATATCTGTATTATATGCTTTGTGGTCAGTCATATCTGAAAACTCTAAGGGCTTTATAAATTTAAGGACACAAGGATTATAATTAATTAACTGCAGTAAGGGATCTGAAACAATGGAATTCAAACCATAGTTGAAATTTGCTTCAAGAGTTAAATCATCATGATCACATCTTGGTTTTTTTTTTTAAATCTCTAATCTTTAGTAATTAATATGTTTATTTGAAAAAAAAAAACCAAAACCAAAACCAACAAACAAACAAAAACCACAGAAAACCAACCAACCAAACAAAAAAGCTTTGCTCTCATTTCACTATATTCAGGAATATAGATATTCTCTACATATTCTATATAGAGAATTCAAACTATATAATATTTAAGGTTTTAAAGGAAAAGGTTTTCTGGTTGCAATAGCTGTGTTGGGGGATGAGTTGTCATTTGAAGTCTATCCTCAAACAGTAATTTTCATGAAATCTGTGAATCTGACAACTTTTCTTGTCCATTCAAGACAGTGTAAAATTGATCGTATTGAAACAGATTCCACACCATTTGTGAATGCCAAGCATGCATTAAGAAACTTATCACCAGCCAAAAAACTGTTCATAAAGGCTAGATCAAGTTATAGGAGTATGAGTTGACTTGAGTGGGCTTAATGTGCTTTACTGCAGGATACATGCACTTAGATGCCCATATTCCTAATTATTAGCTCAGCAAGAGACTGGCCTCAAAATATACTGTGTACATATAAGGATAGACAAGCTTAGAGGGAGAGATGGTTCATAATCTTTCCAGACAGCATGGCCAAATGTCTGTCTATGTGTTAAAATTCTAACCATGCTAAAGTGCTTTCTTTCAGGTACAGCCAGAGTGATAGTAATCCATTGAGCAAATATTAGAGGTGACAAGTTCATTAGACAGACAATTCTGATATGGGATTAGGGTTTGTATCCATCATATGAAGACAGAATCAAAAGATTGCCTCCATCTCCAAGGTCCTACAAATAACAGATGAAGACAAATATAAAGATGAAAAGACAAAGACTGTAACAATTATGTGTGGCAGCCCTCCATAATAATTGAAAACCAGAAGAAATAGGTAAACTAGGGAACTAAGGGAAGTAAGGGAACAACACTGGGTTCTACTTAAGGAGCTAATGAAATAATTTGGTTTTCAATTCTTTTCTTGTAGGGTCTGATTTGGTAACTTTGAGCAAGGTGAGGGAAAAATATTAAAAGATCAGAATATTTTACATGCATTTTCATTATCTCTATGGGTTGTGATTTTTTTTTTTTCCAGAGAGTTATACCGATAATTATGTGAGTTCATAATGAAACTTTGACCACAGCTGTTAACCATAATGTTTGTTAGTATGTAATATACTATACTACTGAACTACACTGATGCAAATATATATTAAATGTTTCTAGTTTAGAGGTATTTCTAGCATAATATGAATATTATATTGACTGTGCTAAGGGCATTTCTAATGCAAACTCTACAAACTCATCATCTATCACCTGTTTGAACTTTTAAGTAACTTCTGTAGTTCACATATAGCTGACAGCTGCAACTTTTCATTCATAAAAAAAAAAAAATCTTAAGATTCTTAAGTTCTTAGACCATTTTTAGTTAAAAATAATAGAGACTGAAAGTGGCTACAAAATGTCAGGACTCAGCAGCTCAGTTTTTGGGAAATACTCTCTATATTTGGGAGATAATCTCTATGTTGCTCAAATATTTGGATTTGTGATTGTTTATGACTGGTGTGATTGAATGTCATACATAATAATAGCCATACATTGCTGTAGTCACAGTTCAGTCCAAAGAATCCCAAAGCATTTCATTAACGTATTAAAAAAGTTATATAGATGGTGAGTCAGTTCAGTGACTTATTGCTGGTTTGTTTTGTTTTGTTTTGTTTTTTAATTCATAAACCTTGAGTCTAAATAGAGGAAACAATAAATAATGTTCATATTTAGTACAGAACAACTTATTTAACGATGCAGAGATTGTTTTCTTCATATAAAGAACACCAGAATCAGCATATTTTTCAGTGAAGAACAGAACAACCCCAGTCCATACAAAAGCAATGGAAGAAACTGTAGTAGCTCTTTTTCTTTAAGGTCTTTTAAAGCTTTTTGTTGGTGGCATAAAGTGAGAAGCTCCAAGAGAAACAGATGACTTCTCTATCAAGAACATTACAAGAGTCAATGTTCTGGATGAGACCGAAAGAATAGTTTAGGGTTGAGCATGTGAGAAGGAATAAGAACCTGGTATCACTACTGAACAGCCATTGCTTAGCTAACATGCACAATTAATAACCTAAGAAGAGAAAAGATATTTGCTATATTCATCTGATGTTGTTCATTGTACAAATATTTATTTCAAGTAGTCCACACTCTTCATATGTATGTAGATATAAAAAATAATCAATGGAAAATGTACATATATGAAGTAATAAAATACAATTATCCAGGCAAGTTGCTAATTACCTTCCTTTGTTCAAATTCAAAACTTGCTCTAACTGTTGTGGATTTTTTACAGATACTGAAAACTGTCATCACAGTCACTTTATCTAAACCTCTGCCACAATATTACATATAGAATTAAGCAAAAATAACTAGCAAAGAAAAGGGAGAAAAACATTTACATCTTTCCTTAGAAACACTGAAATGCACTGGAGCAGAAATTATGTGCAAAAGCTTGACATTGTATAGAAGCCAGATGTGAAATTTTCCTGTACCCAGAAATTAAACAGGGTACAGATGGTATAGAAAGCAAAATGCCCAACCCGGAATTCTGTGCTCTAGAATTATAAACATAAATCAAAGTAAAAAAAAAAAAAAAAAAAATATTCTGTGCAATTAATATAAGTTTAAATTTTATCCCAAAGCTAGAAGTTTAACTGACTGCATAAAACCACAACATGGAAGTTGTGAGGTGTGGAAAACATCAACCATGCTGGTCTGTTTTAAATGGAATATAAATGTGAAATAGATGAGGTAGGAAGACTGGCCAAGAGATGTTTATAATATCCTAGATGCAAGATGACAAATGTTTGGACAAAGATTTTCTCAGCTGGCATAATAAAATATCTTCATATTTTGAGAAGGACTAGCTAGTCAATAATGGTAAGTTACCTAAAACATTGTTCAAGTACAAATATGGGTAGAAAACAATAAATTAGAATCCCAAAATTCTCACTAAATTTAAAAAAACAATCTGACATTTTGTTCAGGAAACACTGCCTTCCTGAAAATAAGCATCAGGAATCTAGTACAATACCTCTATAGGTCACTGGAGAAAGGTAACAAAGATTCATTTCATATAGATGTTATATTAATGTGGAAACTTTCCTAGACACCAAAGAAAGTTGTAAGTAGTCTTATAAAAGGAAAATATATATAACATAAATCTAAATCTTAGGCCTATAAATCTCAGACATAAAATTGAGTGACTGCATAAACAAGCCTTCTCCTTTGCTTAAAAAAACATAGAAGCAACAAATTCTGAGGAAGCTGAACATGAAATCTGTATAAAAAATATATAAAAGGCTATACATTTTATTATGTTCTTACACTGTTTTGTATCTTTAATTTTTGATAGAGACTTTTACATATAGTAGATCTAAACAGGAAAGGTTTTTTTCACTCACTCTGGTGGGGAAGAAATAAAGCTCTGACAAGTAAATTTTTGTTCTAACTTGGTGTCTCCTTTTAGCTACGCTGTTTCAAATTTGGTTTATATACATTCTTGGAAAGAAACATAGTAGAAAATGAAACATGAAGCAGGTCTGTTGTCTTATTAATTCATATTGCTATGGAGCAAGAAGCATTTGCATTACAGAAAACTGCTCTACAGCCAAAAGCATGGAGAGACATGGTAGGCCTCCTTGTTTTCATTTTGGGGGGGTTGTTTGTTTGCTTGTTTGTGTTTTCTTGTTGTTTTGTTTTGTGTTTGTTTGGGTGTTTCCACCTCCAAGCATCAAAGTCTGCTCAGAGTTGGCTTTGCGAGACTGGATCTGAGAGCAATGGAAGTGGTGAACCTTCACTTTTGGAAGCCAGAATATTAAACAGGACAGATTTCTAAGAATCAATACGGCCATTGAGACTAATCTGTGGACAGCAAAGTCTGGAAAAAGACCCACTTGTAGTGAGTTTGCTTGATTGTCCTGGAAAGCTAAGGATAGTTGCTTTCTCATGCACACTGTTCCCTGTATTCATAAGCATTGTAAGTCAATAAGAAATATTCTGAGGAAGAGAAAGCAATGAGGCCAGGGAGGAGAGGAGAAGTATCCATTAGTATAGATAAAGGTAAATACTAAAGCAGTTCCGGTGTCCACTGTGGATTCATGAAAGTCATTAAACTCAGAAGTGAAAGAGGATGTCTATGAGGTCATGTGCCTAAAGAAAGACAAAATCTGAACAAAAATCTATGTGCTCAGCAAGATTTTGGATGACACCAAGAAACACATAAAAATAACAAACTGAGAATAGAGGGAGATGCTTTTCCTTTGTTTTCAAAAGTATACACTAATACATGTTTAAGTTACTGGAACACTGATAGAAATCCATCTCTAACACTTACATGAAGGACGTTCTTGTTCTTAAGCCTAGAAATTATTTATTTATTTATTTTTAAAATGCAGTTAGAGGACATTGGCAGGTCATATATTGTAGAGGGTGTAACTTGAGTAGAGGGTGTAATTTAAGTTTGATAAGAAAGACTTTAAAGAATTTTGATATGTGACAAAGGTTATTAGTTGTTGGGTTTTTTTTTTGTTGCAATTATCTGTCAGAAATCTCAGGTAATCACTCAATAATATAAAGTCCTCATAAACTCTCCACAATACAACAAGGTTCCCCTAGGGTTTGCTTACTTTTTTAGTACTTAGTGCCTTTCATGTTACTCTCTTAAATGCTAGCAGCAAAACCCCTTGGAATGACCTCCTCAGAATGGTAGGTAACAACAGGTTGCTGAGAGATCAGGCAGACCAAATTATAAGAGATGGAGAGGGGAGGGTGAGGGAAGCAGAAAGTGAACATAGCTGAAAAAACCCAAAAGATATAGGATCAAATGAAAACAAATGGAAACAACTTTAAGCTGCTTTTTACCATCCTCATTCAGACTGGACAACTGCAGTGGAATGAATGGTTCATGGTTAAGAACACAACCACTGGCTGAATATGGACTTAAATTTTAGTATAATAAAATGAACCATGATTGCTGGAAGAATCTGACAGAATTCTAATTTCTTCTAAGACATCTGAATGGAAAATATTTCAGAAGTAAATAATAGTAAGAGTTGTCATAGAATTTAGTTTTAGAAATACTTTCTGAATACCTAGTATGGTTTGAAGATTCAAATCCGGATACTATCATTCTCCCAGGTTTCTTTTCTCTGAACATTTGCTAGCTGGTCTACATTTCCTGTGATGAATAATGATTTTTTTGTATGTGGGCAAGTAGGAAACTACATTAATTATGGGAGTCCTTGGCCATGTTTCATCCTCTTAATTCATCTGAAAATGAAAACCCCAGACCACGGACAGGAGGCAATCAAATTGATATTGTTTGAGGCACCCAGTCATCTTAATAAAATTTAAATATTTTCAGTCTAAATATTTCAGGGGTTTGAATGTTCAGTTCCTCATCAATATAAAAATATGGAAAGCATCCATGACAAAGAAATCACCAATGCATCAGCCTTTTGCCTAACATTTTTTATGTATTTACCCACAAACTCACATGCTACTTTAGACTTTTGTATGTGCAGCTGTAATCCCTTGGCCCACAATATATGTACACACAGCTGTTTCACTAGAATCATGGAAATAGTGAAAGACTGCATTTTATATTTATTATTTGTAATGTGACTTCCCTCACCAGACATTTGTTGACTAAAAGTTAAGATCCCTAAGATAGCTATCTATGCTTCTGTAGTGGTCAACTGAGAAAGATAGGCTGTTGTAGAGGGAAATTATCCTCTGCAGGTAGTGACCCTCTGTGCCAAGTAGAGAAAGAGTTTAGAGAACCACTTAGACAACCACTTTTTTTTTTTTTATAAGAAATATTAATGTTTTTATTCAAATATTTCTATCATCATCTGGAGTAGCAATTCTAGTTCATTAGCCATTATGAGAAGTATTCTGTATCCAAATACAGTTCTCTATTTTGTCAAAGCCAGCTGTAAAAGTCTGATTTATTTTAAGTGAAAGGACCTTGTCTGGAGTGCAAATGCTCCTGTCCTCTCAAAGCAACAACAGTATGTCTCTTAGTAAGAATTTGTCTGACTAAGAAATTCATGTAATTAAGTATAATCAGTATAGATTTTGATGACATTAGAGAATATAAGAAGTGTAGGTGGTGTTACCATAGCAAAATCCACTCTCTGCAATCTACTTCCTTAGCTCTCTAGAATATCATTCATACCTTCTTTTAAAGGAGTTGATGATTCTTCTTACTGTTTTCCTAGCTGTGCATTATTATATACACTATTATGTGTATTTGTAAGAAAAAAGCTTTTGTGATTGAGAGTCCATTAGTTTCTCCTTTTAACCCACATCTGAAGACAGAATCTGAGGGCGTTTTCACTTTGTTTTCCATGACAATTCATCTGGTTCCTCTGAGTGTTAGGATGATGTCATTAACATTGGATTATGACTTCGGGCTGAGAATAGGCAGTGGTAGCAGATGGACTCCTGAAATTCTGTTTTCATGTAAATGTTCCTAGTAGTAAAGAACAATGGAAGATAAATATTGAAAAATATATAATATAGAAACAGAATGTTTGGTAAACAGAATGCTTTCAGAGTCAGCTGCTCTTTAAGCAAACCAGAATAGAGTCGTTCTAGAGACACATTACATGATTCAGTGTAATTACTGGCTTGTTCAAGTAAATCTGATTCTAACCTGAATCCATAAATTTGGCTATATGGTACAATGCTATACTTAATATTTTGGGAAAAGCACCATACAGAAACATGGATAATACATCTTCACAATTTTATACAATATGAGATTATATGACAGAAAAATGAAATCCAGAAGGGATTTTCAGCACAAAGAATGTTTTCAGAATGAAGAAGAGAGTGTGGAGGCATTGTAAAATAGTGTGGACTCAAATATCATTTAATTATTACGGTGGACTTAAATATTCTTTAATAGTAATAATGATAAACCCACATAAATTTACTTTGTTGCTGTTTGTAATTACTTTTATTCATTTCCTTGGAGCACTTCCAGAGTTGATTTTTCTTCACAGTGTTCCCAGAAAACAAAAAATCTTTCTGATACTTACACATAATTGTGCACGTAATCTGTTTGTAAAGTGTTTCTTTTTCAGGAAATGACATAAGTACCAAGCTATACAATATTATTATATCGGAGGTATCAATTAAGCCATCTTCACTCAATCATTTTTAAGTGAGACATGAGAAAGAGAATATAACAAAGAATTAGGAGAGTAGTCCAGTATGCTATTTTCCTTGTGTTTATTTTTATGTAGCACATATAAATAGACTTGGAAACAGGATTTAACTTAATGGGTTAAATTATATTACTTCTCTTCCCATTACAACATAATTTGAATTATTTTCTCCACCAGAAAGAAAGGGAACACTTTCAAAAGGAAGAACAAAAAATAGATGCCTCAGTACAGTATGGTCTCTAGCTAGAGTGTCATAATAAATTTGGAGATAACAAGTTGTGCCCTCTCAAACTAAATAAAGAACTTTGGAGAGAGTAAATAGGAACAGAGAAAGTGTGGATCTCCTGACCTATAGCTATGTATGGAAGGTCATATTTGTGTGTATTCAGTTTTTTTGAATTATGTAGTCTCTGTCACTACTGTGCAGCTGGAAAGCTATGATCTGATCACTGCCACTGAAACTTGGTGGGATGAATCTTTATCAATGACATTTATGGTGTCTTCTCAGCAAGTTTGCTGATGACATAAAACTGGGAGTATTGGCAGATACACCTGAAGGTTGTGCGGCCATCTAGCAAGGCATGGACAGACTGGAGAGCTGGGCAGAGCAGAACCTAATGGGGTTTAACAAGGATAAGTGCAGAGTCCTGCATCTGGGGAAGAATAATAAAGTACACCAGTACAGACTGGGAGGTGAT